>CM028382.1:1835068-1858378 GCA_013146195.2 Codonopsis lanceolata | reverse complement strand
CCCCAACGAGCACAATAATAAGATTAGAAGGGGGTTGAATAGCTTATTAAACACTTAAAACTTTTTAAGTAAGTTCTTTGAAGGTACTTACAATCTATTGAAAAGATTGATAGCGGAAGACTTTCTAAATGGTTCAGAATGCTATGGAATGGAGACTCTGGGTAGACATAGCAGAGGTTACTTAAGTTATTGTCAGGGTAAAGGTAAATAAAGTATCGCCAGTTCAAACAATACACAAGCAGGTAAAGGAATTCACACAAGTGTTTCGGGATGGTTCACTTATTTATAAAGTGCTTCGTCGATCAACCTTGGATTTAAATAATCACACTTTGTTTCTCCACTAGGTCTATTACAAGGAATATTCCCAATGGATGGTGTACAAGAAAATAAACATGTTTGGGGTCTAGGAACTAAATATCACATTGTAAACAAGATATTTAATTCGTGCGGAAAGAATAACTATTGAATGAAAACAACAAGAAGTAAAACAATAAGTGTTGATGAACTGACTTCTTCTTGTTGACGAGGACTTCTAGATCATTTAGGATCTCTTGAATGCTGATATTAATTTGGGTCATTGTAGATTTTGAGCAATTCGTCAAGTGTCAGGTTAGATTTGTTTCTTCGGTCTTTAATAAGCATTTATAGCAAGAGCATTCTTGAGGAAACGTTGGAGAAAGCGAAGACTTACTTGACTCTATTAGGTTTGAATGCATTAAATGCATGAAATTGTCAATCAAGAAATTAGTTGTGGCGACCCGACCGGATTCGAGACGGAATCCCAACGTCACGTCATGAGGACAAGGCAAGAGGAGGACAGCACTTATAAAATAATGTGCAGTCGGACGATCGAGCTAACAAGCTCTAGACAAGAACAAGCCAGGTACTAAAATACGTATATAAAAATTTCGAAGATGCGGAAATGACAATGAAAAGTAGTCGAGCTATGAAGCTCGAAACCAAGGCCAAAGATACCAAGAGACATAAATTTCACGAAGGAAAGAAAAAACTTCGCGTGCTTGCAACATTGCGAGTATTTGGACAAACCATCGGCGGCGTTTGACAAGACCAACTGATAAACACTTACCACGGCTAAAGCATACAGGGTTAACCAACAATAATAATAACAACTAGGATAGAGAAAAGCCCAAAGCTCTGCGTGCTGCAGGATACAATGAATATAAAAACCAAGGCTATGAGCACGACACAACACGTCGGCCCGAGGAGAACAAATCAAAACCCAAATGTTCTACATTAAAGTCTAAATAACCTTACAATACAACGAACTCACAAGAATATAATATTATGAAATACAAGTCAAGGATGCTAGAGAGATAGGAGTCCTCAAGCTATTACTCGGAAAAAGACTGTTACAATCACGAACACGCGTACTAAGCTCGAGCTATCGATCAGCGTGATGCACTGCATCACGTACTATGCGTCCTCAAAAACGACTTCGAATCGCAACTAGAAAACAAAGTGCGGGGTGAGTCATAATGACCCGATGCGCTACTACTAAACAATAAGACATAAATTGAATATTGCCGTAAGAGGAATTGATATCGTTTTACGGACGAACCCGATAAATCGGGTTGTCTTGAATGAAAACCGGTCCTTTACCAGACTACCAAGATGAATCAGGGTGAATTCCCTGTTCACAAACAGTCAAACAGGTCAGGAAGCAAGGCACAAGAATAATCATGATTATGGATGTATATCTATTAAGTAGGACATCCCAAGCCTCTCATAGAATAATTAAATAGAAGTATGCATATTTATAAATATACATATACCAAGTCCCTCATAGGATTATCAAGTGTGGTATGTAAATTCATTTATGTACCAAACAATTCATTCATGGAAGTTTATCATGTAAGGATATGCATATCTACAATTATATACATACGAAGGCAATCAGGGTAAATCAAGTAAGGGTATGTATATCTACATATATATACATGCGGTGTCGAGGGAAAATCAAGTAGGAGTATGTATATCTGCGTATATACTTATCATACAATTCACAGGCCTATCACGGAAGTCAAGCGATCAAGAACAAGTATATATAGGCATTTAGTTTACATATTCATGATAGCACTTTGTCTTCACAAATGCTAGAAGAAATCCACATATAAGAGGATAGGATATAAATCTGGTGCTGCCATGTAGCTCCTGCAAGATAAGCTGATATGAGGAGCGTCTTTGTCGTATGTGCGAGATGGTACATCGACCGAGGATAGTATTAGTCCAAGCGCCTAATGGTTACACAAGGTACTCTTCTCCAAAGTGATCAAGAATGGAGGGTTTGCGTTTACGTTCGGCAACCCATCACTATCACGAATCTCATGATTCGTAGCGGTGAAGCAATTGTCAACAGGGGAAGACAAGACAAGACAAGGCAGGAAAGGGCAAGACGGACAAGGCAGGGACAAGGCAGGACAAGGCAGGACAAACGACAAGACGGAGACAATACAATAGGCAGACAAGTCAAGACAAGGCAAGACAGGACAAGACAGGTATGCCAGCTGGACTTATTGGGGAAAAACAAGTAATATTTACTTATTTAAGAAATCAAGCAAGGACGAGCACAGTAATAGCGGTCTCATTCAAGTCGGGTGGACATGATATTCTTTTACAGCTAGAACTCAAGCATGAGCATGAATTGAATTAAGAATCTCGAACTAGTATTCTAGTTAAACGGATTTCAAGCGTTGTAGGGGTTTATCGTGGAGTCGGTATTGTTAAATGACTCACTAGCATCGACTCCGTCGAGTCATTTCTATAATTCCAGTCAAATAGAGTTTGAACACTATATGTGTTCCAAGACTCCTTTCTAGGTTCTCGTTTAAGGCAGGGTTAAGTTCTCGTTCCATTTAGGAACCTTAGTTCAAATTTACCAAGTCAAGTATAAAAGGCGGAACCCTAAGTTGATTATCGTCAAACCAAGCTTAGTTCAATTTCAAGTTCGAAATTCCATTTGTTAATAGAATCATCAATCGAAACACGTTGATACTCACTAGGAAGATAATTATGAAGATAAGACACACAATATGCTTAGAGGTCATAATCTCAAGTAGACATAGAAGTTCATGCATCATTCACGAACAAATCTTATCAAGCTCAGTTCTATAAAATCATAAGATATATATAACATTATAAAATCCTCTCGAGGTTCCCTTTAAGAACTAAAGATCAAGTATGCATACGAAGAACGAGGAAGCGAAGATTACTCAAGGTTCATCAATTAACCATGTTATGGTATTTCATAAGTCCATTACCACACACAGATGACTATTCAGTCATCTTTACGACAACTCAAGATGCTCATCATAGAGGTTACTAAGGCATACACGGTTCGAATATCCTCCCTAAGGAAGAATGGTCACGAAGAAATCCCGGATTTTCCAAGGATGATAACAAGGTTCCCAAGTAAAGTCACATATTACATTCCTACCAATCTTGGGACTTCATTAAAAGTCCAATAGTATTATTGGTTCTAGTTCATAATTGAACCCATTCAACACGTCTGTCATTCGAGTTACGCATTCTCGACTCACACATAAACCACCCAAGGATTAGCGATAGTCTTGCACCCAATCATCATTCAAGAGACTCAATTAGAGTCCTAAGCCAAGAATCAATCTTATTACCAATTTGGTCTCACCCGAGCGATTCTCAAAGTTTCGTAATTGATATTCAATGAACACAAGAAAATATAGGAATTTATCCTAAGGTTCAAATAACAATTTTTATCATTAATTGACTTCGTTTGGATTACTACAAAGTCCCCATTTTCTAGTTCGAGGCATAAATTCGGGATTCACAATTTATCCGGGTTTCTAACCCAACAACAATCAATCTTAAATCATAATAATTCCAATATACTCAATAAACCCATTTGGTTTCAAATCCTAACCAAAATCTATTGATATCCATGGAAACATATCATTTGACATGTATAACAACGATAAATCACAAGAAACACATCTCTAACAATATATCATCAAGAGACATGTAGAGAGAAACTAGGGCTTAAGTAACGCGTACCTCAATCGAGTCACAAGCGTCTAGGAAGTGGAAAACAAACCGAGGGAAAGACTCTACTCTCGGCGAGGGCTTCGCGATGGCGGTCACGGCTCGACAATCCGATGGCGGGAACTCCGGGAATCGATGAATCTCCATGGAAGCTCCTCCTCCCTCTCTCTCTAAAACTCACGGTTGATGGTGAAAATGAGGAGGAAGAGGATGGAAATGGATTATAAAGGGTGAGGATGACCATCCTACCCTTCTAGGCTGTGGACAAGGCAAAGGGAGGGTTTAAAATGGGGGTAGTATAGGTTTTTCACACCAAAAATCAAAAGCAGGGAAAGAAATCCCGTAACAACATTCTCGGAAGTGAGGCGGGCGCCTCACTCCTCCCATCGGCCGCTGGCCCTACTCTGCACAAGGGTTGCTCTCAGTACTTGAGGCGGGCGCCTCACTCCATGCGAGGCGGGCGCCTCGGCTCCTGAACCTCCAAAACTTGGTCTAAACTTGATCTAAATGATCCCAAACTTATGGGCAACCATTCTAAGGTCTAACCCAACTCAAAACAAGTCTAAAACACACCCGAACAACTCCCGAAACAACTCGGAGCGAAAGGAAGGGGGCGCAACAACGTGCAGGAGCGGCGAATGAACTCGAAATCAAGCGAGCAATGAAAGGAGACTTTTAAGGCAAGTCTAAGGGCTAATGAAGAAGCTTAAATACTTGTAGGAAGTTGGATAACAATTAGGGAAATAAGAATCCCAAAGGAGGCGATTACGCACTCGATTCCCGAACTACGCTGCGATAGAGGCGAGCGCTATCTCCAAAGCTTCGAAATCATCGATAGACTTAAGGAACACCTCCAACTTGAAGTCTAGCACATCTAAACATGTTAACAAACCATCTTAAAGAGGTCTAGGACCCAAACCGAGGTCACGAACACAAAACGGAAGTAAACCCTCAATCGCGTCGCATTCCGACTATCGTCGAGTCACGACTTGTGTACCAAGGTCTTATGAGACTCAAACAACTCTCAAGACAAGTGGAGGAATGACTAGGAGTAAGATCGAGGTCTAACGAAGGAACTACGCGAGGAAATGCTAAACCGAGTCAAGTAACGAACAGCGTCGATATGCGACTTGTAACTTTAACTAGTTAAGGTCTATAGAACATATGGAACTAATATGTTGGCTCTATCTGACCTTCTGTATTAATCAAGGTTCTTACCTCAATTCGAGTAAGCGAGGTTGCGGTTGAGCGACACGCAAGGCAATAAGGTCAATTACACGAAGGTTCGGGTCTTACATTCGTCTTCACGGATATCGGCGGGAGGAATGAGTACGAGATCTTCCAGAGTTGGGCAACGGATGTCGAGATCTAACAGTTATTGCTGAGCCATGAGGTGACGCCTACTTTCCTACTTTCACTTTGTTCATCACGTGAAAAGTCTTCTGCTTTTCGGAAAGTTGTGGGTCCGAGATGTCAGGGAATGTCTCAATTTAAATTCAAACTGATAAGGATCAATTTAAATTGATCCATTAAGATTTGCTTGACTGGACACGTCATGATTTGACCGAGTGTGAGCAAGGTCTGCCGTTTGTAGTAGAAGCAGGTCTTCCGATGAGGCATTTGAAGAGGTCATCCGCTGAACCTGTTGAAGTCCTATAAAAGCTATACTTTGGTAAAGTTCTATATACAGTTGCCACGTTAATCGATATGCAGCCCAATTAGCCACTGATGTATAAAACTAGTGTAATGTATGAGCAGATATAAATCTAATACAATAAGAATGAACACTTCCTATACTCCATAAACTAATGAGATAGAAGCTGCTTCGTGAACTCATTCTTCAAACCCTTCACAAATTTCTGTGTCCTCCTAGCCTCATCTAGAATAAAATGTGTGAAATAGCGAGCCAACTCCGTAAATCTAGCTGAATACTGTGAGACAGTCATGCTCCCCTGCACCAAGTCAAGAAATTCCTTCTCTCTTCTCTCGAACAACTTCAGGTACATAAGAAGCTCTAAACTCCCAAACAAAGATAGGCCATATGTGAGGGCCTCTAAGCATGTCCCAACTCTCCCTAAGCACTTGCCACCAATGCTCCGCTACACCCTCAAGCTTGAACACTGCCAAAACAACCTTCTGCTCATCATCACAACCCAACGGAGCAAATATCTTCTCCAAGTGCTCAATCCATAACTCAGCTTTCGCAGCATCCGGCTCCCCATTAAACTGTCTCGGCTTCAGGTTCACAAACCTTTCAAGCAAAGAGTTTCCATGATGTCTAGCATCCTGCCTCTGCCTCTCAACTTCCAGTTATGGCTGTGGCTCTGGCTGTGGTACTTGCTGTTGCTCAACTCTACCAAATCCCCTTTGGTTCATTTCATTCATCATAGCAAGCATACCCCGATACATCGTAGCCATAGCTTCAAATTGATCTTCCAGTGTCCGAAGTGGAGGAATATTCTGTTGATGGTTCTTATTAGCATTTCCGCCACCGCCTGCACCTCTACCGGCACCACCTCCTGTACTAGCTCCAGCTCTAGTATCCACCATCTTAACCTACAATAACACTCGACGTTAAAAATAAATCTATCACACAAAACCCAACCCCCTAAGCCAAGGAACCTATCCCGGCTGAAATCTAAATTTATAATCATAGCTCTGATACCAACTATGACGACCCGACTCGGATCCCAAGATGAAATCCCAAGGTCGTGCCGTCGAAAAGCAAATAACAACAAGCAAATAACAAATAATGGGTAAGGCCATAACGGCGATACGCCAACAACTTAAAACACATGCAGAAGAGAAATGTAATAAAACAGTGACGCCCGAGCTAACAAGCTCAAACTAAAAACAACCAAAGAGATAATTAATCTCTCGATCTAAAAATTCGACGCACGTGCCGCAACATTGGGCACGTAGAACAAAACACCCTGTCATGCAATACAAATATATAGCACAAATAAACCAAGTCATCGGCGACGTTACAGCTGGAACCCAACATTACACTAAGTCTAAGACTCTAGTCTAACATACTCAACGGCTAAAAACATGCCGAAGAACAACATAATAATTTAACCATCAACGTAACATGCTAAAACATAATCACCAATATTTACCAAGCGCGACTAACACAAGTCGGCTACCAACGGTATAAGTACTAATAATCATAAGTACCAACATAAAGAAAGCATACGGAAATGTAACCATCAATATACACCAAGCACGACTACTACAAGTCGGCTACCAAAAGAATAAGCTAACCAACATAAGTACAAATATTAGAATTCACAAATAGGTTTGCTACCCATCATGAAGTTTACATAACTTCATCTTTCCCAACGTCCTTACCAAAAGAAAATAAACTAAACTAAGTAGCAACCTTGCCAAAAAGGAACTTCACCAACGATATTGAGAATCACTTTGATCCGCTCGCTCGACCCGGATCTAGGGAAAACAATCAACAAATAAGAGTAAGTCATAGATCCTTAGTAAGTTACTAAACATAACTTCCTATCATGGCATCATGCTCAATATTTAGATATCATGCTGTAAAACCCTAAAATGTTGCGTGATTATGTTATGCATGAACTCATACATTTATAATCATCATAAACATGTTCATTTAGCTCCCGTATATGTTTAAAGTCAATAGCATGATCGTTGACGTTGTTTGAGATGCACGTATGCATTCTTCTTTCGCGAGATGCGTTGAATCTCGGGTTTATATTTTATGTGGTTAACACATGGATAATTGTTAGAAGGCATTTAAAACATCATTAACATGCCTTGATGTTGGTTAGATGATGGTTGCATCGCCGGTTTGGTTGCTAGTTTGATTCTAGCGAAAACCCTTTTCGCTTTGACTTTTCGGTTGTCGCTCTAGGCGAGTTCTCGCCTGAGTTCTTGGCCTTGTTTTGTTGAGATTTGAGACTTGATTCTTTTGGTTATTGTTTGGAGGATATTAAGGTTGAATTATAGACCATTTTTGGTTTGGAAGGACTCGAGATTGCACGTGGAGAGTCCGCAAGGAAAGCGAGCAAGGAAAGCGAAAACCTAGAATGCTGAAAATACACTTGATGCGGTCGCATCACTTAAACCCTAAGCGACCGCAAGGGTCCAATTTGCGTAATGTCGGATTTTGTTCTGTTTGTGTCGTCGAATGTTTGACCAATTAACCCATTTTAAGCCACACCTTGACCCAATTACTTAACCTAAACTAGTACTAACATCTATTAGGAGATTTAGGGGTTAATTAGTGGGGTAATTAGTGAGTTAATCCCCCTTATATAAGAGAGAATCTGCCGCTCATTCCTTCTATTCGGCCAAGGCAGATCGACTTCCCCCCTTTTGTTCTTCTGCAAGCACTTCAACCCAACCAAAGAGGGAGCTTGAGAAGGTGATTTCTAGGGAGATTGAAGGGGCCAAGCTTGGAAGCCATAGCTAGGGTCTTCTTCTTCCCCATTCTACCTACAAACTTGAAGAAGGAGATGAAGAGAAGACATCATCTCTAGGGCACGAAAATTCTGGTTTTAGGGCTAAGTTTTTGGTAAGTTTCTACCTTTCTTCTCCTTCTTTTTAGGCTCCATTGACCCTAGGGAATCAACCATGTGTGCTATTTGAGGTCAATGGAAGCCATGGTTAGGGTTTATAGAAGATGTATGAACCCTAGGATTTCAAATTCATGATAGAACTTGATTGGCCTATGTGAGACCATGATTATGTGAAATTCATGTTCTAATTAGCTTATTGAACTTGGTTATGTTGTTTATTCATGTGGATTAATGTTGGTTTGGTTGAGATACTTGGAGGGTGCCTTGCCCTAATTTTGTTTTAGCTTGCAATCTATTGATGTTAGCTTGATTAATATGTTTTACATGCTTAATAGAGCATATTGAACCATGTTGTAAATTTTAATCATGATTTGAATGTTATGATTGGTATGATGACTTGGATGAAATTATGCACAAGATGACTAATTTATTCTAAGTTGCATTGTTAATTAGTTTGTTGGGTTTATATGAGTATATTGAACATTGGGATTGTGGTTTTGGGCGATAGTTATGAACATAGGGGAATGATGAAGCCTAAGCTTCTATTCCTTGAATTTTCGGAAAACTTAGATTGAACTCAACGGAGTTAACCTTTGGGTTAGTATGAATCCTAGGAACTATAATTTTAAGTCCTACGGAATTTTGGGTAGAATTCATGGAGGTCGAGCCTCCAAGAAGTTTTGAAGTGTGTGAAGCACACTTGATTATGAGCTTATATGATTCTCGGTTATGATGTTTATGCTAGTTGTGAATGAATTGCATGACTAGTTTGATAGTAGAGTGTTTACCTACTTGTTTTGAGCATATGAGTATATATTACTTGTGCTTGGGTTTTGAGTCCAGCTGGCGTCGGTCTGTTGAGTCTTTGGTGGGACGATACATCGTCTTCACGAATTATGGGATTCGTGATCGCGATGTATCGCCGTGCCGGGTTTGCACACACCCCTCCATCGATGGCCACGGTGGGGAAGTAGTTTATCTTAGTTGTAGTAATACACATGACTTTGATAACTATGGAACTCGAGCGGAGAGGCGTCTCGGGACGCCGATATCTACGAGAGGGATATCGAGGGCACATAAGGGTTTTGCACGTGTTTTTGCAGGAGCGACACGCGCGGAGGAATTTCGGTAATGGTATCATATCCCTTATATATATGAATTGTTTCACAAGTGCTTAAGTAAATAACGTGCTTGGTGAATTTGGATATGATATGATGTTTGTGTTGGTTTCTTACATGTTATACTTAATAGATAACATATTGATTTAAGTTGTTAAGCATGTATGCTATCACATGAATATTATGGGAATGTTGTTTTATGCCAAAGGTATAATTATTGTTGTTTAGGACTAAAATGCCTTGACATGGTTTTATGATGAGATGTTATACTTTAACGATAACATATTTATTTAATGTCGAGCATGGATGCCATGACATGATTTTATATACGGTTATTTCATGACGATAGCATGATAAATTTTATGATTGAGCATTATGCCATGGTAGGAAGTTATGGTTAGTAACTTACTAAGTCATTGTGACTTACTTTTATTTGTTGGTTGTTTTTCCCTAGATCCGAGTCGTGCGAGCGGATCCAAGTAAATCAGGAGGTTACGTTGGCAGGGAATTCTTTTGGAAAGGTTGCTACTTAGATGATTCATTTTGCTTTTGGTGAGGTCGTTGGGAAGATGAAGTTATATAAACTTCATGATTTGGGTAGCAAACCTTAATATGATTGAAATGTTGTATTTATGATGTTAGCTTATTCTTTTGGTAGCCAACCGGTGGTGGTTGTGCTTGATGTATTTATATGGTTGTATCTCCATATGTTTTATGGTTGTTAGTACTTATTATTATTAGTACTCATGTTGTTGGTAGCCGACTGGTTTTAGTCGCGCTTGATTTATTGGTGAAAAATGTTTAGCATGCTATATTGCTAGTTATTAATATGTTTGTTCTCCGGCATGTGTTTAGCCGTCGAGTTGTTAGACTAGAGTCTTAGACTTAGTTTAATGTTGGGTTCTACCGTAGCCGCCGATGACTTGGTTTTTATTTTATGCTATATATTTGAATTGCATAACAGGGAGTTTGTTCTACGTGCCCAATGTTGCGGCACACGAGTCGAATTTTTGGACCGAGAGATTAATCATCTCTTTGGTTGTTTTAGTTTGAGCTTGTTAGCTCGGGCGCCACTGTTTTATTTCATTTGCTTCCGCATGTGTTTTAAGTTGTCGGTGTATCGCCGTTATGGCCCTACCCATTATTTGCTACTTGTGTGTTGTTATTTGTTTCGGCGGCACGACCTTGGGATTTCATCTTGGGATCCGGTCGGTCGTCACAGTTGGTATCAGAGCTATGATTATAAATTTAGCTTTCAGCCGGGATAGGTTCCTTGGCTTTGGGGTTGGTTTGTGTGATAGATTTATTTTATTAACGCCGAGTGTTATTGTAGGTTTAATGGTGGATACTAGAGCAGGAGCTAGTTCCGGAGGTGGCACTGGTAGAGGTGCCGGTAGAGGTAGTGGCGGTGGCAGAAATGCTAACGATAACCGTCAATAGAATATTCCTCCACTGCGAACACCGTAAGAGCAAGATGAGGCGATGGCGAATATGTATCGTGGCATGCTTGATTTGATGAACGAGATGAATCAAAGAGGTTTTGGTAGAGTGGAGCAACAAGGGGGACCACGGCCGTAACCACGGCTACCGAGCCACGGTAGAGAGGCCGAGGCAAGAGGCTAGGCATAATGATAATTCTATGCTTGAAAGATTTGTGAAGTTAAAGCCGAGGCAATTTAATGGAGAGCCGGACGCTGCTAAAGCCGAGCTTTGGATCGAACACTTGGAGAAAATATTTGCACCATTGGGTTGCGATGATGAACAGAAAGTTGTATTAGCGGTGTTCAAGCTTGAGGGTGCTGCCGAGCATTGGTGGCAAGAGGAGAGTTGGGAACTGCATAGAGTCCCACAGATATGGCCTAATTTCGCTCGAGAGTTCGAGCTTCCTATGTACCTAAGTGGTTCGAGAGAAAAGAGAGAAAGAATTTCGGATTTGGTGCGGGGGAGTATGACAGCTTTCAGATTCCGATTCACCGAGTTGGCTCGTTCGCACACATTTGATTCCAGATGAGGCTAGGAGAACACATAAATTTGTTAAGGGTCCGAGGACGGAGTACAGAAATGACTTCTTTCTCATCGTAGAGTACAGAAGGCCGTTGATAGAGCCTACATTATTGAGAGAGACATTGATGAGCACCGTACTATGCCTATTTCGGGTTCTTCTCAGCCTAAGCGTCTTGGAGTCATGGAGGTGGGAATTTAAGTGGAGGCGTGATCGCAAGAAAGGAAGTGGAAAATCTCATTATGAAGGACATGCGAAGAGTCAGTCAAGTGGCAAGGGAGCTAGTACTACATCTACTCGTAGGATCGTAGTGTGGCATTGGTTTGCTCTTATTGTTCCAAGATTGGGCATAGTAAGATAGGTCTTTGGAGTAAGAATGGAGCACCAATGGAGTGTTACTACTGTGGAGTTTCCGGGCATATGAAGAAGGATTGTCCTAAATTGAAGAGCAATCAGACAGGGGGTTCTAGTCAGACTACAGCTGGAACAAAGAGAGATAGCGATGGGAAAGCTAAAGTAATGTGAGTCGTGTATTTGCTCTAGATCGAGAGGTGTACACGAGTCTTGATTGGAGGTACCGTTTCTATTTTCGGTAATGAGGCTCGTGTACTTATAGACCCAGGATCTTCGCATTCATATGTTGCATCGCATTTCGTTGATAAGCTATGTGTTATGCCTCAGTCTTTACCATATGTGCTTGAAGTATCTACATGTTGGTCCCGAAATAGGCTCAATCTAGGCTAGAAGGGGGGGGGGGTTGAATAGCCTAGTTATGTTTTTATAAAACTTTTCTTTTAAGAACACTTCTTAAAGATTTATAAAGAGTTTGAAGAATAGAAGTGCTTAAGGCGTGAAATCGAATATAATAGGGATTAAGCAGCGTTAAGGTAGTGCAGAAACTAAAACAGTTAAACACAATCAATTAAAGTGAGAGATAAGAAGAGTTTAAACTGCAGGAATTTGAAGTGGTTCGTACTGTGAATAGTACTACATCCACTACCAAAGTGGTTAGCTTTGGATTTTAAAAGTGCACTTGTTTATCCACTAGGTTTATGATTTTAGATCTCTAATGGATCGTGTACAAAATGAATTTTTAACCAAGTGTATAAAGGTGAGAGAGACAATCAATGAATAATTGTTCTCCACACGTGCGAGAATTAAAAACGGTTTAAAGACAAAGAATGAAGGCGAGAAAGAATTTAAGATGGCGGATCTGCAGCTTCAGAAAGTTTGGTGAAATGTTAGCCCTTGTCCTTTGATCTCTTGAATGCTTGAGTGATGAAGATGAAGCTTGAGAGTTTAATGCGCAAGAGTTATTTCTTCAGATCTTCAAAACTTGAATATATACCAGGAAGAGACCTTTTGACCGTTGGTTTAAAATCAGAGATAATTGAGTCCAACGTTCCTTTGCATTGAATGCAATTCGGCGCTTTGGGGGAAAACGAGCGTCATCGAGATGCGGTGTGCGAGAGAAGACATTACTAAGCGAGTAATGTTTGAGTGCGAGCTTTGCGGCTTGGAAAGTCTTCTTAGCCAAAAGCGGGTAATGTCTTGATCTTGATTTTCGAGGATTGAGCAGAGGTTGTCATCATGCAGAGTTGACTTCTTGAAAAATAATCTGGTGAAGACATGATGACTAGATATTTTCGAAAATATCTAAATAGGTGTACACGTGTCATTGTTCCTTGATTTTGGCCAATTTGATTTTCCGCTATATGAAGCGGACTTCAAAGTCTGCTTGTCCTTCAAGGCTTTGTAGAAGCTTGCGTTGGCGCCTAAGAACTAACACTTAGAAACTATTCTAAACAAAATGATTCTAAGGCAGGTTGCCACACTAATCGAGACCTTTTAGCCTCTTGTACAATAGAATCGAGAAGATGACTCAACCAAATCTAATCATAGGAATCAACAATCTCCTCCTATTTGGTTGATGTCATCATCTCATCTGGAGACTTTGAATCATGCTGAGATAATAGTATGTCTTAAGGAAATTTTATTAAGAGCGACATACCTCTCGGAGCGAAGTCTTAGTAGAGAGATAGCTAGACTAAGTACTTACGGAATAAAAACATTAAGACAAAGTACTTAAGAAGAGCAAGGTTTAAATCTATAAGTATGCATGCGGGATATAAAGATTTAAGCGCTAAGTTTAAATTGACGAGATATATCGAGAAAGAAGCAATTTAAACTTTGAAAGAAACTTGAGACATCGTGATTAAACAAAAGTTTAAGCAGCAGTTTTGTCAAAAGCGACATGGTTTAACAACGAAATATAGAACAAAATACCAACGGAATCAAAATAGGTTGGAATTTGAGTGCGTCTTCGTTCTAAGTAGTCTCAACCCGGTTCGGATTACGTCATTCGGGCGTTCTCGAGTCGGTTACGTTCCTCAATCGGGGCTTGATTCAAGAAGTGAGTAGCTCTCTCCTCACGATGGCACCAACCCTACTGGCGGCTCTTGCATTGGCTTCTTCGGCGTGGTGCGGATTGGTGAAATCGGCAACTTCTCGTCGGCTAAGAATTGCAGAGCCATGGCGGTTTTGAGCTCATTGAAAAGACCACGAATCTTGATTTGTTGAGAGTGCGACATCCCGATCGCTTGTTGATCTTGAACTAGGAACACGTGAGTTGTGAAGGCTGGCGGTGTCGTTCACTAGTTGATCAACAATCTTCCCTATATCAAAGATAGTGGCATGAGTAGCATTGAGGCCGTAGTTGAGCACATCAATCTGTGCCATAGAAGAAATCTGTTGGTGAGCTAGTTGGTGGTTGTTGGCTCGAAGAAGCTCGAGAATGGCGGGATCGGCGGCACAGGTAGAGAAGGGTTAAGGTTGCGAAATATGGTGGTTGAAGGTTGAGGAGCAGGGTTTGGAGAAGAGGAAGATGAAGCAGGGTTTGGAGGAGAAGAGGGTTTGGAATCAACCTCAATGTCAGTGGCTAAGCTGCTGACAGAGAAGTGAGAAGCAGAAGAAGAAGAGGATACTTCTAAGAGGGAAGAAGGGAAGGGATAGTCGGGTAGAAGAATGAAGTTAGGAGAGGAAGGAGAAGGATAGAGAAGGTCTGATATGGAGGAGAAGTCAAAGAGAAAGGAGTGAGTGGCAGAGGAGATGGAGGGAAAAAGAATTTGGTAGAGATCAGAAGAGATGGAGATGGGGTAAGATCTTGAGAGATAGGGGAAAGATTTCTAGAAAGGCGGTTTGATCTGAGAAGAGTAGATATGTGAGGGGCAAGAGGAGAGAAATGGTCGGGCATAGAAAAGGAAGAAGAGGAGGTGGATGGAGGAGTTTGAGGTATAATGGCTAAGGAGGTGTGCGGAAGAATGGTGGAGATGGGTTCAGGTGAATGGGGTGGAGAAGGGATAGAGTCTTGAGGTGGAGAGGGTGATAGAGCCACAGACTTCTTACGAAGTCTGCGTTTCTTTGGCTTGGGAGCAGGGGAAGAATGCTCCTCCTCAACAACAGCAGGGGTTGAAGAGGGAACGGGTGAAGAAGGGGTGGTAGCAGGCTCCTCCCCAACAGCAGCAGGGGCTGTTGAAGAAGTGAGTGGAGGAGAGGAAGAAGATATTGGAGAGGAAGGTGGGATGAAGGGAATGAATGGTTCAGAAGGCTCGGTGCGTTTTGACTTACGCTTGCGAGCGAAGGGGAGAGGGATCAGCACGGGTATTGAAGTGGAGCGGATGGAGCGGACTTTTCTTGCGTCTAGCGGGAGGTCAGCGGGATTAGCGGCAGTGCTTGAGGAAGAAGTTTTCTCTTCTTGGGAACCGGCTCCTCCTCATAGTAGAAGAAATCCTTTTCTTTTTTGTGAAGGGGGAGGATCTTGGAAGAGCGACCTTGCGGCTTCCTTGGATAGCTTCTTGGCTAGCTGCTTTGCCATGAAGGAGTCCACAGTAGTTCAGGATTGATTTTAATGATCTTGAGGTGGAGGAGGCTTGAGGCATGAGCGATGATTAGAGGAGGAAGTCCTTCTTGAGCTCTCTTCTTCATTGCGGAGCTTGTGAGTGTTGATAATGAAAGTCTTTGGTGAATTGGATGGATAGCTTGATTTTCTTCATTCAAAGGCGAAAGTATGAGGCGAAGTGTTGGATCGAATGAGGCAGTTAAGAAGCGAACGAAAGGCGCGAAGACTTACGGGCGACAAGCGGCATCACAAGCATGTCAAATAAAATTTGTGCCAGTTGAGTCTTTTGTTCAAGAAGGACAGCGAGAGGTGTATTCAGTGATCGATGTCATGGCGTCATGGGTGCCATTCTTGAAGATCATACTCTTGTCAAGCAGATGGTGAGAAAGTAGGCATCATCTTCAAGCAGACTCCTCTTGATCTTTGCGGCGGCGGCTTCCTTTGGAGTCTTCTCACCACGCATGTAGGACCATGCGGTAGCCTTTTTCGAGAGAAGTAGGTCAGTCGAATTCCACACCAATAATTTTGGCGGTGCAGGCGATGATAGTGATGGTTGTCGAACAACAGCGGTGATGGAAGATTTGGAGTCATTGAGAACGACTTTCTGGAAAAATTCTTCCACCAGTAAGTAGCTGAAGTCAACATCACCTAGCATAAGCAGTGGCGAGAATCCCGGGGTTCATCTTTTAACCCGGCGCATAGGCACGAACAGAAGGTTCGTCAATACACATCCCCGGATGATACATGGTTGGGGGCAATTTTGGAATGTCAGAGTCGACGTTCGAGGTTTGTGAAGGAACTGCAGAAGCTGAAGAAGTACCAGCCTAAGAAATCACAGAACAGAAATTAGGGCAAGAACTTGAGATTTCAAAGCGAAGCTTTAAGCCCTAAAAAATACGGACAACTCATGGAATGCTATATATGGTCAAAATATAACTTAAAATCTTGAAATCGACAGTTCAATAACATTTATAAGAGGGTATTATCAGAAATGAACAGCAAGAATTTGAAGATTTAACATTTATGCAGCTAACAGTTACATGAACAGTCAATAATGGCGTAACAATAGATGAGATAGCATACTTAACTCGTACTGAGATTATGAAGTTAGGGTTCGAAATTTCTTACCATTTTCGAAGATTTGCAGAAGAAGAAGAAGTAAATGTCGTGAATCTGCGAGAATCAACTATCGAGCAGGCGAAGGAAGTAGAAAATTTTTAGAGAAGAAACTTTAGAGAGAGAGAGAGATAGAAAGAGCAGGTTTTGGTAAAAAGAATTTTTGGCGGTTGAGGGTTTATAAAGGGGCGTGCCATCGGTCATAGAGACTTGTGAAACGTCATTAAGTCGATGCCTTTTGATGACAAGACTTAATGAATGGCGGCTTTTAGGAAAGAAAAGGGCCTTTTCAAATATTCACTCAACCAATTTCAAAGCGGTCCCTCATAATTTGCATAAGCCTCCCTCTCAAAATTATAGTTTAGAAAACTCATTTTCTTTTAGTGACTTTAGAAATTCTTGATTTAAAATATTTGAAAGTAATAAAATGCTCAAAATAATTTTCAAATGCGCTTAAAATAAATTTTCAAATGCTTAAAATAAATTTTCAAATGCTTAAAATAAATTTTCAAATGCTTAAAATAAAGAAGCATTATTTTAAAAATTAATTTTAGATAAAATTTAAGCGATCGGGTCAAGCATACCAAGCTCTCCCTTAGATAAGCAAACACATGCGCTTCGAGCTTTGGTGAAGATGTACGCTAGTTGATGGTCGGTTGAAATATACTTCATACTAATGTTTCTCTTTTCTACATTGTCCCTTAGAAAGTGATATCGAACATCGATATGCTTTGTCTTGGAATGCATCACGGGATTGTATGTGATAGAGATTCTTTGAGGTGTTATCACACATGATTGGGCGATCTGCTACTTTGATGTCGTAGTCTACTAGCTCTTTGTTTGATCCATAGCGGTTGGCGGCGGCTACCGGCCTATGTACTTACGTGGTGGAATTTGAGGCGGATGCTTGTTTCTTGCTAGCCCAGAGGCAGTCGTCTCCTAGAAATTGACAAGTTCCACTAGTGCTTTTTACGTCAATTTGGCGGCCCGGCATAGTCTGCGTCGAGTATCAACCAAGTTGAAAGATGATTCCTTGGATACGGATACCTAAGTTGGTGGTATCGATCGTATTTGATGATTCTTTTGGCTGCAAGAAGATGTGACTCACGAGTGCAGCTTGAAATCTAGCACACACCCAACGGCATATACTATGTCGGTCTGGCGGTGAGGTAGAGTAGAGATCAATTATCCCCTATAGTGGGTGATATCAACTTTCTTTCCTTGTAAGTCTTTTGTAAGTTTGCATCTAGCGACCATTGGAGTATCAAATGTGTTTCTTTGTTTCCAATCAAATTTCTTGACAAGATCTTTAGCATACTTGGATTGGTGATGAATATCCCTTTGTTGAATTTGTTGAATTTGAAGACCAAGAAGAATGTGAGTTCTCCCATCATACTCATTTGAAACTTGCCGGTCATAAGCGTTTCAAATCGCTTACATACTTCTCATTTGTGGATCAGAAAATGATATCATCAACGTAGATCGTACCGGCGAGAGAATGTCCTTTGTGCTTGAGAATGAAGAGAGTGGTGTCAATCTTGCCTCGCCGCGAATCCTTGTTCAACGAAACTTAGAAAGGGTTTCATACCGGGCTCGAGGAGCTTGCTTAAGACCATAGAGAGCCTTCTTAAGCTTGTAAACATGAGTTTCTTTTCCTTTTCTACAAAGCACGGAGGTTGAGCAACGTAAGCTGTTTCTTGAAGATCACCATTAAGGAGCAGCGCTCTTGACATCCATTTGAGTGCAGCCAAAGTCTTTGTATGTAGCGTAGGCTAAGAAAATTACGATAGCTTCAATCTTGCTGGGGAGGCGAATGTTTCATCATAGTCGATTCCTTCTTCTTGGCGATATCCTTGTGCAACAAGTCTTGCTTTGTTCCTCACTATGTTTCCATCCTCATCCTTCTTGTTTCTGAACACCCATTTTGTGCCAATGACCAGTATGATCGGCGAGGCTTTGGAACTAGCTTCCATACTTGACATCGTTCAAATTGTTGAAGTTCTTCTTGCATGGCTTCCAGCCAACTTGGATCTTGAAGAGCTTCTTCGACCTTCTTTGGCTCTTCTTCTGAGACAAATGCGGCCTGAGAACATACATTCATTTTTGGAAGATCTTAGGTCCGTACTCAACATGAATGTCACCAATGATTTGAGAGATCGGATGGTCTTTGCATGTTCTTGCGGCAGCGAGGAATATGATGAGTTCTTCTTTGTTTCTTCATGACAAGGTTCAAGAAGGAGGGCTATAGGGAAGATCGGCTGTGTCTTGATGAGAGTTGTGTTCAGAATTTGGCTCATAGGTGAGTTGAGGAATAGAATTTTCAGTTTGAGAAACAAAAGGTTCTTGATTCGGATTTTCTTGAGCAGGGTTGAAGTCTTCTGGTGACCCGTTTGTCAAGAAGTGATGGTCAGGAATGTTTGATTGAGTTGCTGGTGAAGGATTAGGTATACTAGAGGTCGATGGTTGGGGTGTACCTGTCTCAACATTAACAAAGTCATCAGCAACATTTGGAGCCACATGTGGCTCTAATAAATCAAATTCATCAAATGAAACATGAACAGATTCAACTATTTTTAATGAGCGTTTGTTGAAAACCCTGTAAGCTTTGGAGTGTAAGGCATAACCCAAAAATACACCTTCATCGGCTTTATGATCAAATTTGCCTCTATAATCATTACCATTGTAGACTACAAAGCATTTACAGCCGAAGATTTTAAAAAATCCAATGTTTGGGGTTTTACCTCTCCAAAGTTCATAGGGTGTTTTAGTGAAATTTGTTGATCAATGATCTGTTTTGAGTGAAGCGGTATGTATTGACTACGCTTGAGAAGTGTTTGGGCAACTTTGCTTGGCAAGCATAGTTTTAGCGGCTTCGATAAGTGTTACGTTCTTCCTTTCGGCAACGCCGTTTTCTTTGTGGAGTTCTTCTGAGGAGAAGTTGTGCCCAATACCGTGATCATCACAATAC
This sequence comes from Codonopsis lanceolata, assembly GCA_013146195.2. Lineage (NCBI taxonomy): Eukaryota > Viridiplantae > Streptophyta > Magnoliopsida > Asterales > Campanulaceae > Codonopsis > Codonopsis lanceolata. The sequence continues at coordinate 1,838,688 of CM028382.1, read as the reverse complement.
TTTGCTATTCCATTGTTGGTGAACTTCGGTGCCATTGTCGTCGAGCGTCAGCGATTTCATCGAGTTTTTGCGTTTGCAATCTTACGAATAGTCTTTGTAAGAAGATCGTATGTGTGATCTTTAGAAGACATCATCTACGTCCAAGTGTATCTTGTATAATCATCCACTACTACTAGCGTGTATCTGAAACCACCATAGCTAATAGTAGTGGTGGTCGAAAGATCCATGTGCGGTTGTAGAGGTCTTGTCGTTGAGAGTCTGGTTTGCTTTTGAATGGCGTTTTTGAAAGCTTTCAGTTGGCATGCTTTGCCGAGCGATCATGTTCGGCGAGAGACCTTTGGCAATCCTTTGACTAGACCTTCTTTGGATAGCTTGGCTAGATATTTGAAGTTCAAATAGTGAGTCTTTTATGCCACGGACCGACTCTTGTCTTGAGCGAGTTTGCCACAAGACATAGATTAGTAGCTTACCAGTAGGCATTCAAATCTATTACATAGACATTCCCTTGTCTATGACCGGTAACACGGTTGAGCAAGAGCTGGATCCTTGATATCACATACGTTTGAGGAGAATTGACATATAAGCCCTTTGTCACGGTGAAATACTCGGAGATTATGTTTCAAGCCTTCTGAGAGACTTTTCAATGGAGAGATTTCCTCGAATGATGGATCCATAGCCAATTGTTCTTCCTTTAGCATTGTCTCAGAAGATAGTGGAGGGCCTTTTGAGAAATATTAGAGAAGGCATGATTCTCTGTCATGTGCCTTGGCGGCGCTATCTAGATACCACACATCTTTCTTTTCTAAGTTTGATGGAATTAGCCATGAAGCACACGAGATGTAGAGGTAAGAAAATCATGGTCCCCTTTTATTTTCTTTATGGGTCCAAATGGTTAGCGTATTTTTGGAACCCATACTTGCACGATTTTTGGAATAGGGGATCAGCGAGGCTTCATGATGGATTTCGGCGGACATTCATGGACCAAGTGGCCAAAACATTTACAAAATGTGAGTGATGAAAATTACAGTCTACATGATTATCTTTGGATATTTGAAGGTTTTTGAACACTTTTCTTAACTGCGACTTTTGGGTTGGTAGTCTTGTTAGCGGCGAGGCTTAGAGGCATGTATGAGGCTTCTTGAGTGCGTATCTGATCTTTGCTTTAGCAAAAGAATGTTTCTTTGTAGTAGACTTTGATGCCTCATGCATTTTTCCTTTAAGCTTGGTGTCAACATGCATAGCGATGGCACCATCTGTAGTCTTGTTGATGAATCGATAGGTTTGAGCGGACTTTTCATAGGCCTGAAGCAGCGACCTTTGCTTTCACGAAGTCTTTGGTAGAGGCTGTTGTAAAATCTGCACCTCCTTTGATTTATCTCCGGCAGATGATTGCTTTGCTTTCAAAGCTTCCTTGTTTGTTAATTTGAACCTTAGGGTATTTATAAGGAGTAGCGGTATAACCAATTCCTTCTTTACCCTTGTTAGGTTTCGATATTGTGCGAGGAATATTACTATTCAGCATAAAATGTTCATTTTCTTGTTCGAGAGGTTGCGCTAGAGATTTCATTAGAGAATCTAGCCAGTTATCTGTTGAGGGCTTTTGATCTCAAGAATTTGATCGAAGCTGCCGTTGAGTTATTCCATGAGTTAATGGTTTTTTGCAACTCTTCTTTCTCGGCGAGATAACTCTTTGGCATGATCAATAAGACAAGCAACCTTTTCATTGAGAAACTTGTTCTCTTCTTTTAACTTGATACTTTCTGCTTTGAATTCCATGGAGAGTTTTTAACTCGGTTTCGGCATGGATTTCTCGGTTCAGCTTCTCATGACTTTTAGCTAACTTAACATATGCCTTCTAAATTCATTGAATTCCTCTAGCATGTCTTGAGCATCCTTGAGGATTTCTTCTTTTGAAGGCTCTTGAGGAAGATTGTTCTATGTTAGCTTGAAAGGGAGAGTACTTAACTTCCTTTATGCGAGTCATAGGTGGGAGGTGACTCAGAGCAACAAGACAAATGTGTGCTTGCTCGGGTGAGTCATCACTATCATCCTCGTCGAGAATCGGTTTCAAACCAAGTGGCTACATGGTTTTCTTCTAAGTCCTCAGCCAGGAGACCTCTATGTTTAGAAAATGATTTAGAAGGTCTCCTTTTATAGGCTTCATATTTAGGCTTAGGACATTTAGAAGCAAAGTGACGAGGTTTCTGCAATTGTAGCAAACTAACTCATTATTGTGTGAGTTTTCGGCGGTCTTTACGAAAGTCTGTTTGGTTTGCTTCTTTCTTTTGTTAAATTTTGAGAACTTTTGAAACTTCTTAACGAACATAGCAAATTGCTCGTCAGAAAGAATTTCATTCTCGTTTGAAGAAGAAGTAGATGGTTTGCTTTCTTGAACAGGAATTTCCTGGGAGATAGCAGAAAAGGAAGGAAGTTTAAAATGTTTGTCCTGTTCTTGAGCTTGAAGTAATTCTTGCTCATAGGCTGATTAAACTTCGCATACTGAAACTTACGAGATGCATGGAGTTCAAGTCTTTGGACTCTTTTATTGCGATGGTTTTTACATGCCACAAACTTCCTAAAGAAGCTAAAAATCTCATATTTACTTCTTTAACACTATATTCTTTTCTAAAGAGTAACAACTATTTACTACCTCACAAAATCTGTCGTAGGCTTGCTGTAGAGTCTCCTTAGGATCTTTTAGAATGAGTCGAATGTTGAATATAGTTGTATTTTCTGTTGTCCCTTGTGGGTAGATCTCCTTCAAGATATTCCACCAAGGCTTCCCACATTTCCTTGGCAGTTTTGCATCTGATGATTTGTTGGTATGTGCTTGTGTCAACAATTTGGATATAATATGAATAGCCTTTGTCGAGTTCAACAAGCCTCCTTTCTTCGATCGTCCATTCATTCATAGATTTAGGTATCTCGGGAGGACCAGCTACTTACAAGTAGGTTGGGCTTCATTGGAATATATGGACTGTTAGAACACATTGCCACAACCGATTGTCAATAGAATTCATATATCTCATAACCTTGTCTTTCCATACTTGAAATGGCCTTCGTCCATATTGGGCGTGGTGGTGTTTGAAGTAGGCGGCATATAGTGAGCCATAGATCTATTCTCGAAGTTAATCTTGGAAAAATGATTTTCAAAGAATAAGCTCGAATACCAATTGTTGGTCCCAAAATAGGCTCAATCTAGGCTAGAAGGGGGGTTGAATAGCCTAGTTATGTTTTATAAAACTTTTCTTTTAAGAGCACTTCTTAAAGATTTATAAAAGGTTTGAATAGAAGTGCTTGAGAACAAATCGAGATTCAAGATTATCGAGGAGGCTGTTAAGGCGTGAAGAGAATCTGAGATAGTTAAACATAGCAGTTAAAGTGAAAGATAAGAAGAGTCGAACTTCACACGAGAATTTGAAGTGGTTAAATCTTGTGAATAGTACTACATCCACTACCAAGTGGTTAGCTTTGGATTTTAAAGAGTGCACTTGTTTATCCACTAGGTTTATGATTTAGATCTCTAATGGATCGTGTACAAAATAGTTTTTAACCAAGTGTATAAAGGTGAGAGAGACAATCAATAGATAATTGTTCTCCACACGTGCAGAATTAAAGAA
>CM028382.1:1800975-1834968 GCA_013146195.2 Codonopsis lanceolata | reverse complement strand
GCTTCAGATTATGCGTGTTTGAGTGCGCATAATAGGTGGTCGGGACTAATAACATGAGTTATCTAGATTAAGTCATTATTGCCTCACTATTTATACCAAGGAGGAGGGTGGTATTATTAAGCGCCCTCACTAAAAAAAGTTGGATTAACATTTGTAATCAAAATTACCCCAGATATACAGTGAAGATTAATAGCGAGGGCACGCAGCCAGTGTGGGGAGTAATATCTTGCTTTATCATTGTCGACTACCAAACAAGCCTAAGTGCTTAATCCATAACTTCCGACTTTAAGTAGCATCGGCTCCCCATCAAGCGTCTCGGCCTCAGCTTCACAAACTTCTCAAGCATAGAATTTCCATGATATCTAACATCCCGCCTTGTGTCTCTCAACTTGTAATACTGCTTGTGGCTCGGCTGTGGTACTTGTTGTGGTTCAACTCTACCAACCCTTTGGTTCATCTTGTTCATCATAGCATACCCCGATACATAGTAGCCATAGCCTCAAACCCTTCTTCCGGTGTTCAGAATGGAGGAATATCCTGCTAACGCTGCTCATTAGCATTTCTACCACCACCGCACTGCATTCGCACCTCTACCCAACACCACCCGCTAGCACCAGCCTCTAGTATCCACCAACTTAACTTACAATAACACTCGATGTTAAAATAAATCTATCACACAAAACCAACCCCCTAAGTCAAGGAACCTATCCCAACCGATAGCTAAAATTATAGACATAGCTCATACCAATGGCTTGACGGCAGGCCACCCGGATCCCAAGGCGAGATCCCAAGCTGTCGTGCTGTCGGAAACAAGTAACAACAAGGAAATAACAAATAATGGGTAAGGCCATAACGGCAATACGCCAACAACATCAACACATCGCGAAGCGAAACATAATTACAAAGGGTGCCCGAGCTAACAAGCTCAAACTAAATACAACCAAAGAGATAATAAATCTCTGGTCCAAAAATTTGAAGCGCGTGGCGCAACATTGGGCACGCACAATAAAACTCCCTGTCATGCAATATAAATATATAGCAATTTATAAACCAAGTCATCGGCGACGTTACAGTGGTCCATATAGGTTAGAAAGTAAGTGGGTGATGCGTTAAATTGATGTGGTTGTTTCCTTTGATTAACCCCAACTAATCCCCTCTAAAACTCAATTAGATGGTTAGGATATATCATAAGATAGTTATGAAGGTTTAGGAGTGGGTTAGGATGGGTTTGGGTAGTGTTAGTATAGGCAAATTGCAAAATAACCAAAACAATCCCGTAATAGGGACAGGAAACAAAGCAGCCGCATGGCCCTCTTGCATGCGGCGTAAAGTGCTTTAGAAGAATGCAATCTTGAACTTTCTTGCTCCTTGCTCGGCCTAGGTCTCCCTTGCATCCTCAAGTCATCCAATGCTAAAAGGGTCTAGAATTCAATCTTAAAGGACTCCAATTCACAACCAAAACATCAAGGGTTCAAACCTCACTCAAAGATGGTCTAGAACTCAAAACGAGAACACTCACGAACAACAACAGAAAAGGCCAAGCGAGAAAGGTTAACAACTAGAAGCAAACTTGCAATCAAACCATCGATGCAACAAGCATTCAATCAACATCTAAATCATGTTAATGATGTTATGAATGATGTCTAACACTTATACGTATGCTCCAACATATGTCATTAACCAAAGTCTCAAAGCATTATGTGTAGGAAAGATGCATACAAGCATATAAATCGATGTCATCGAATATGCTATTGAATCTAAGCTTACGAATGAGCTAAGTTAACATACTTATGATGAATATGAATGTATGAACTCAAGCATAAAACAAACAAACAATATTCTAGGGTTTTACATTCTCCCCTACTTTAAGGAATTTAGCCCTTAAATTCATACCGTGATCATCAAACAAATGAGGGTACTTCTCACGCATCTTTAACTAACGGAATTGTCTTGTTCCTCAATACTTGCTCCTTGGTGTTGAGTATTTTCACCGGTTGCTCAACATATGACAAGTCAGGCTGAAATGTAACTTCTTCATACGCAAGAACATGTGAATCATCCTTAAGATATTTTCAAAGCATAGATACATGAAACACATTATGAATATTCGACAATGACGTCGGTAAAGCCACCCTATAAGCCAAACTCCCAACTCGTTCAAGAATCTCAAAAGGTCCAACGAACCTCGGTGATAACTTTCCTTTCTTCCCAAATCTCTTAGTACCCCTTCTCGAAGATACCTTAAGAAACACGTAATCTCCAACCTAAAGTTCCAAATCTTTCCTCCGATTATCCGCATAACTCTTCTGTCGACTTTGAGCCGTAAGCAATCTATCACGTATCAATTTCACACTCTCGGCCGACTGTTGAACAATCTCCGAACCCCATAACTTTGCTTCTCCAACTTCATCCCAATAGATAGAAGATCTACACTTTCGTCCATAAAGAGCCTCATACGGTGCCATCTCGACACTCGATCGGTAACTATTGTTGTATGCAAACTTCGCCAATGGAAGGTGTGTATTTCAACTCCCCTTAAAATCTACCGTACAAGCCCGTAACATATCCTCAAGTATTTGTATCGTTCTCTCGGACCATTCGTATGTCTGAGGGTGAAAAGCTGTGCTAAAATTCAACTTAGTACCCATAGCTTCCTGCAATGCCTGCCAAAATCTTGATGTAAACCTCGGATCCCTATCTGAAACAATACTAACTGGAACCCCATGCAATCTAACAATCTCTTGCACATACAATGCCGCTAACTGATTCAAGGAATAAGTCATTGCTATCGGTATAAATGAGCTGATTTCGTTAACCGATCTACAATAACCCAATCAACATCAAACCCTCTACGAGTACATGGAAACCGCGAAACAAAATCCATCGTTGGAATATCCAACGGTTTTAATAATCATGCAGGTCTTTGGTGTTCTACCTTCACCTGTTGACAAGTTAAACAACTTGATACATAGTCTGATATTTGTTGCTTCATGCCATTCCACCAGAATTGCTTCTTCAAATCCCTATACATCTTCGTACTCCCCGGATGGATAGTATACCTTACCTTGAAAGTCAAAATCCCATCTTGATTCATTACAAACTCAGGCATCTCATTCTCGCTGAAACCATCAATAATCTTTACTAACCCCGAATCCTTTCCTTGCTTCTCCTTAATCATCTCCAATAAAACTGGAATAGCCCGAACACTAGCAAATAATACTCCATGATTAACCTCACTAGGATTCCAATCACGCACATCCTATAACATCTTCCATTCCCGAATCATCAAACATGACAAATGAACTTTCCTACTCAATGCGTTGGCGACTACGTTTGCCTTCCCCGGATGATAAAGTATTGTGCAATCATGATCCTTCAACTTTTCCATCCATCTCCGCTGTCTCATATTCAGCTCTTTTTGCGAGAATAGATACTTCAAGCTCTTGTGATCCGTGAAAATCTCAAACTTTGACCCATAAAAATAATGTTTCCACTTGTGTAATACAAATATAATCGTTGATAACTCAAGATCATGGGTAGGATAATTCTGCTTATATGGAGATAACTTCCTCGAAGCATAAGCAATCACCTTACCATTTTACATAAGAACACAACTTAATCCCTCTTTCGATGCATCACTATAATCCAAAAAATTATCACCTCCGCTAGGCAACGCTAAAACTTGTGCCATCGTCAACTTCTTCTTCAACTCTTGGAAACTTTCTTCACACTTATCACTCCAAACGAATGATGTCTTCTTTTGGGTCAAATTCGTCATCGGTGAAGCAATCTTTGAAAATCCCTCTATGAATCTCCAATAATAACCGGCTAAACCCAAGAAACTCCTAACTTCCGTAACTGTAGTCGGCGTCCTCGTGACAAAAATTAAGACTGAAAAATACACACTACCACACACAGTGACGGTGCGATTAACTTTCTTTCTTTTTAGGGTTTGCGGCTAAGGTGTTGATGCCACCGGATTTAGGGAAGCCGGGGGATCCGCCTCCGGAAGTGGATCAAGGGCAGTCGCATGACAAGGGCACGGTGGCTACAAATGCCCAGTAAGTCCTTCGCGGAAGCGGTTTCGAGCAAAGGGGAACCATAATGCCAAAACCCTAATAGGGTTACCACGTTGAAGGAGCTCCCTATTCCGCCAAGGCAGGCTGTTACGGTGGATAATGAACCAGGGGTTTTATTCTCACAGGTTGAGATGGAGGCATCACATGCACAGTTCGCCAATACTATTATTCTCAAATTCTCCATGGGCAGACCTTCCTTGCATGTAATCCAGGAGCATATTGCTCCATCATGGAGACTTACAGGTAGATTCGTTCTCAGTTTATTGGACCCAAGGCATGTAATGGTCCATTTGTTTTCGGCTGAGGATATGGTCAGGGCATTGTCGAAAGAATCGCACATGATTCAGCGATGTATGTTTCGATCATTTCGGCGGACACCAGATTTTGCGTATCGAAACGATAGTCCTAAGGTGGCTGTTTGGGTTAGGTTGTGACAACCCGACCCGGATCCCAAGACGAAATCCCAAGGTCGTGCCGCCAGGGAAACAAATAACAACAAACAAGTAGCAAATAATGGGTAGGGCCATAACGGCGATACACCGACAACTTAAAACACATGCGGAAGCAAATGAAATAAACAAGGTGGCGCCCAGAGCTAACAAGCTCAAACTAAAACAACCAAAGAGATGATTAATCTCTCGGTCCAAAAATTCGACTCGCGTGCCGCAACATTGGGCACGTAGAACAAACTCCCTGTTATGCAATTCAATAATAAGCACAAAATAAACCAAGTCATCGGCGAAACTACGGCCGGAACCCAACATTAAACTAAGTCTAAGACTCTAGTCTAACAACTCAACGGCTATACACATCTTGGGAGAACAAACATATTAATAACTAGCAATATAGCATGCTAAACATTTTTCACAAAAACCAAGCACGACTAAAACCGTCGGCTACCAACAACTTAAGTACTAACAATTATAAGTACTAACAACAAGTAAGCATGTGGAGATATAACCATACATATACATCAAGCACAACCACCACGGTTGGCTACCAAAAAGAATAAGCTAACATCAAATATAACATTACAATCATATTAAGGTTTGCTACCCAATTATGAAGTTTACATAACTTCATCATCCCACGACCTCACCAAAAACAAAATGAACAACTATGTAGCAACCTTGCCAAAAGAATCCCTTGCCAACGTAACCTCCTGGATTTACTTGGATCCGCTCGAGCGACTCGGATCTAGGGAAACACAACCAACAAATAAAAGTAAGTCACAATGACTTAGTAAGTTACTAACCATAACTTCCTATCATGGCATAATGCTCAATCATAAAATATGTCATGCTATCGTCATGAAATAACCGTATATAAATTCATGTCATGGCATCCATGCTCGACATTAAATAAACATGTTATCTTTAAAGTATAACATCTCATCATAAAACCATGTCAAGGCATTTTAGTCCTAAACAACAATAATTATACCTTTGGCAATAAAACCATTCCCATAATATTCATGTGGTAGCATATATGCTTAACAACTTAAATCAAAATGTTATCTATTAAGTATAACATGTAAGAAACCAACACAAGCATCATATCATATCCAAATTCACCAAGCACGTTATTTACTTAAGCACTTGTGAAACAGTTCATATATATAAGGGATATGATACCATTACCAAATTCCTCCGCGTGTCGCTCCCGCAAAAACACGTGCAAAACCCTTTATGTGCCCTCGATATCCCTCTCGTAGATATCGGCGTCCCCGAGACGATCCTCCGCTCGAGTTCCATAGTTATCAAAGTCATGTGTATTACTACAACTAAGATAAACTACTTCCACCGTGGCCATCGATGGAGGGGTGTGCAAACCCGACACGGCGATACATCGCGATCACGAATCCCATAATTCGTGAAGCGATGTATCGTCCCACCAAAGACTCAACATCGACGCCATTTGGACTTAAAACCCAAGCACAAGTAATATATACTCATATGCTCAAAACAAGTAGGTAAACACTCTACTATCAAACTAGTCATGCAATTCATCCACAACTAGCATAAACATCAAACCGAGAATCATATAAGCTCTCATAATCAAGTGTGCTTCACACACTTCAAAACTTCTTGGAGGCTCGACCTCCATGAATTCTACCCAAAATTCCGTAGGACTTAAAATTATAGTTCCTAGGATTCATACTAACCCAAAGGTTAACTCCGTTGAGTTCAATCTAAGTTTTCCGAAAATTCAAGGATTAGAAGCTTAGGCTTCATCAACCCCCTATGTTCATAACTATCGCCCAAAACCACAATCCCAATGTTCAATATACTCATATAAACCCAACAAACTAATTAACAATGTAACTTAGAATAATTTAGCCATCTTGTGCATAATATCATCCAAGTCATCATACAAATCATAACATTCAATTCATGATTAAAATTCACAACATGGTTCAATATGTTCTATTAAGCTTGTAAAACATATTAATCAAGCTAACATCATTAGATTGCAAGCTAAAACCAAATTAGGGCAAATCACCCTCCAAGCATCTCAACCAAACTAACATCAATCTTCATGAAAAATCAACATAATCAAGTTCAATAGGCAATTTAGAACATGAATTTCACATAGACATGGTCTCACATAGGCCAATCAAGCTCTAACATAAACTTGAAATCCTAGGGTTCATACATTTCTAGAAACCCTAACAATGGCTTCCATTGACCCACATAGCACACATGGTTGATTCCCTAGGGTCAATGGAGCCTAAAAAGAAGAAGAAGAAAGGTAGAAACTTACCAAATCTTAGCCCTAACAAGCTGGAAATTCGTGCCCTAACAATGGAGTTTTCTCCTCAACACTTTCTTCAAACTTGTTGGTAGATTGGGGAAGAAGAAGACCCTATCAATGGACACCAAGCTTGGCCCCTTTGAAACCCTAGAAATCACCTTCACTCAAGCTCCTCCCAGGTCTCCTTGAGTGCTTGAAGAAATCGCAAGAGGAGAGGGCAGAAATCTGCTTTGGCCGACAAAGGGGAGAGTGCGGCAGATTGGGTTTTATATGGGGGATTAGTTACTCTAATTAAGCCACTAATTACTCCTAAATCTCCTAATAGATGTTTAGGATTAGTGTTAGGCTAATTAAGTGGGGTTAGGATGGGTTTAGATTAGGTTTAAGTGGTCAAAATTCGGACGAAATAGAGAAGGGATTAAAATCCCGTGCAGAATGAGACCCATGCGGTCGCTTGGTATTATGGTGATGCGACCGCATCACCCAAAATTTCAGCATTCTAGGTTTTGTTCAATCCTTGCTCGATCCCGGCCTTTCCCGCGTGCGTTCTCGAGTCCTTCCAAGCCAAAATTGGTCTATAAATCAACCTTAACATCCTCCAAACAATAACCAAAGGAATCAAGTCTCAAACCCATCAAAAGCAGGGCCAAGAACTCAGGGCGCGAACTTCGCCCGAACGACTAATCGGCCAGGAAAAGTGAAACTGAAAAGGGTTTTCGCTAGAATCCAACTAGCAACTAAACCGTCGATGCAACTAGCATCTAACAAACATCCAAGGCATATTAATGATGTTTTAAATGCCCTTTAACAATAATCCATGAAGTTACAACATAAGTCTTAAACCCGAGATTCAAAGCATCTCGCGAAAGAAAAGTGCATACATGCATCTCAAACGACGTCAACGATCATGCTATTGACTCTAAACATATACGGGAGCTAAATGAACATGCTTAGGATGATTATCAATGTATGAATTCATGCATAGAACAATCAAGCAACATTTTAGGGTTTTACATAGGTTACACTATTTACCCTTGTCATTTTTCAACAACTCTTATCTGTAGAGAATAGGTAATGGGCTGGGAAAATTTCTTCAAGTGGATGACAGGACTTTAGCCCTTACTCATCCAATGTTTGCAAGGATTTGTGTGGAAGTGGATGTATCTGCTCGTTTACCAGACAGGATGTGGCTGGGTACTTCGAAAGAAGACGGTTTTTGGCAAGGAATTGAGTTTGAGGGAAACATTGCATATTGTTCTGGTTGTGGATTGTTGGGCCATTTGGCAGCTGAATGTTGTAAGCGTCATAGAACTATTGGCAGTAAGGGAGGTGATATGGGTGAGCGTGGTAAACAGGCTTTAGGAATGGATTCACCTCCCATGCTTCAGCCTACATACCATGGAAAGGAGACTCAGCGGGTGGTTATAGACACGAAGGCTAGGGCACATCCCTTAACGAAACAGTGGCAGCCAGTGAAGATATTGCAAAGAGATATTCGGGTTCGACATCACACACAAAAGATGCTAATGGGCAGGCGGTAGAGACAGAGATTATTGATATTACAGCTACTCCTAGGGGGGGTTGACAAGACGAGTAATTTGATGTCAAATGGCAAGGTTGATGATACATCGGGTACTACCCAGACCACGGTTAGTAAAAGATGATTGATGATACATCGGGTACTACCCAGCCCATGGTTAGAGAGAAGATGGAAGGCTCGATGAAAGCCAATTTGGATAAAAGTAAAGATGGTCTATGCGTGGAAGGCAAGGAAGTAGGTAATGAGGAAGCTTTTTGTGATTAAGTCACAACAAAGAACCCTTTTGATTTATTGGCTGATCTGGATGAAAATGAGGAGGTTTTTGAAGTGCTACCTCGAGGTTCGAAGTCTATGGATGGTAAAAAAGATAAAAAGGAAACAATTTTAGTGCGATCAACATCGGTCTCTAATCTGTCGGACATCAACCAAGAGAGTAATGAGGTACTAGAGTTTCAGAATTATTGCCGAAAAATGGGTAAGAAAGCTAAGCAGGCCAAATTTGATAAGAATAATATTCGGCTTACAAGGGCTAAGAGTTCTAAGGCTAATGCCTCGGATAAGCAGGTTGAAAATTAAGTTTTAATGTCGATTCTTGTATGGAATGTGCGGGGAATTGGTAATAAAAAAACCTTGGATTAAATTAAGGTTTTAATTGGCCAACATAGACCTGCTTTATGTGTTTTTCTGGAACCCAAGATATCAGGAGAGCGGATAGGAAGAATTGCGAAGAGATTGAATTATTCTAGTTATCTGCAGCAAAATCCTATTAACAATCACATATGGTTGATGTGGGATGATAGAATGGATGTTGTTTTGATAGCTACTTCTAGCCAAAAGATTACTATTCGTCTTTCTTTGACGAATGGGGTGTGTTTGATGGCCTCTTTTGTCTATGCAGCTTGTTTGAGGTTTGAGAGACAAAATTTATGGACGGATCTAATTCGTATTGCTTCTAGCTGTTCGGAGCCTTGGATAGTTGGCGGGGATTTTAATATCATTGCGAATAGGGATGAAAAGTTAGGAGGTTCTGGATATGATATTCTTGGTATGGCTGATTTTAATGACTTCATGATTAATGCCGGTCTAGGAGACGCTGGTTTTGCGGGCAATAAATTTACATGGTGTAACAATCATGAAGATGGTACAAGGATATGGCAACGAATTGACAGAATCTTACAAAACAGATTATATACAGCAAAATATGGCGGTGCTTCTGTTGATCACCTATGTCGTTTCAGATCTGATCATTCTCCTCTTCTTGTTGGTTTTCCTTTTAGCCCAAAACCGAAGAGCCAATTCAGGTTTCAACGTATGTGGATAGATCATCCCGATTTTCAGACTTTTGTCGCAACTCAATGGTATAGGGCTGTGGATGGGACGGCTATGGAGATTCTTCACAGGAAGCTTCATTATTTACGGAAGGAGTTAAAGAGATGGAATTGGGATATTTTCGGTAATGTTCATCATAAGTTGGCTCAACAACAAGATCGGGTGTCTTATTTGGAGGATGTTTGTATTAATCAAGGAGGAGACCTTGCGCTAGCTGCTTTAGCCAAAGCAAAAGAGGATCTTGATCAGTTACTTAAATGGGATTCGAAGCTTTTACAACAGAAATCTAGGCAAATGTGGCTGTAGGATGGAGACCGAAATACCAGTTTTTTTCACGCGAGTTTAAAGGATAGGCGTTGAAGAAATTTGATCAAAATGAGAAACGAGGATGGCACATGGTGCACTGATGATACTTTTCACTAGGTCGGATTATGAGGTTTCGGAGGGCCTTTTTCATCAGTTTCCTAGATCAATTGAAGGGCAAGATAACGAACAACTGGAAGCTGTTCCAAATGAGACGGAGATTTTGGATGCTATTCAAAGATTGAATCCTAACAGTGCTCCGGGGAATGATGGCTTCAGGGGTTGGTTTTTCTGTTCTTGCTGGGACATTATCAAATCAGATGTTGTGAATGCGGTTCAAGCTTTCTTTAAGGGGGCAGATTTGCATAGAGGTCTGGCTTCCACGACTATAGTTCTGATTCCTAAAATTGATGAGCCTACAAATCTGGGGGACTTCAGGCCTATAAGTCTTTGCCCTTTTGCAGGAAAAATTATTTCCAAGATTTTGGCTTCTCGTTTGGCTAGTGTATTGCCGCGGATCATTTCATTGGAGCAAACGGGCTTTGTTAAGGGTCGGGGCATTCACGAAAATGTGGTTTTGGCTCATGAACTGGTTCATAGGATAAACAGTCGTACGAGAGGTGGCAATGTGGTTTTTAAGTTGGATATGTCAAAAGCATATGACAGACTTGAATGGGACTTTCTGTTGAGAGCTATGAAAGAGTGTGGCTTTAGTGAGGGGGTATGTGGTCTGGTATATCGTCTTCTTTGCAATGTTTGGTGTACAGTTAGACTGAATGGTGGCAATTACGGTTATTTCAAATCCTCTCGTGGAGTCAGGCAGGGTAATCCTTTGTCGCCTCTATTGTTTATAATTGCGCAAGAGGTGCTTTCTTTTAACCTCAAAGCCAGTATAGAAAGGGGATTGATTAATCATGACATACGCTCATGGAAGGGGTGGTTTGGTTATTTCTCATTTATTATATGCAGATGACATGCTAATATTTTGTCGGGCTAATAAACGATCTATTCAGGCTCTTCGAAAATTGTTAAGTGATTATGAAAAGGCTTCGGGGCAGCTGATTAACTTTGGCAAAAGTGGATTTTATGTGTCCAAGCATTGTTAGAATAGGAAAATTTGACAGATTGCAGATTGGTCGGGATGTGGTCATAAAATGTTCCCTATGATTTATCTTGGTCTCCCTTTATTTACAGGAAGAATAAAAGCTCTTTATTTTGATGGTCTGGTGTCGAAAGTGATTCGTCGGATAGATGGCTGGAAATCTCACCTTCTCTCTTTTGGGGGTAAGATTACCCTTCTTCGGTCGGTGCTTAGTAGTATTCCTATCTATACCTTAGCAGCTATTCGGGTCCCTAATAAAATTCTGCTTCGCATAGAAGCTGCTATGTCTGCTTTCTTATGGAGCAATCAAGGGAGTCTTGCACTCATTGGGTGGCTTGGGAAAAAGTTTGTAAGCCGATAGAGGAGGGAGGTTTGGGTCTTCGATCGCTAAAACAAATCATGGCTTCTCTTAAGGCAAAATTAGCTTGGACGATTTTGCAAGGTAAGAGTTTGTGGGCTCGTTTTACGGTGTCTAAATATGGACTTTCTGGTAATGTTAATAATGTAGTGATGTCGCCGATTGGTCGAGCTATTTACAGCCATATGCAAGAGGTGCAAGACAGTAGTGAATGGCTAGTGGGGAGAGGGGATATGTCTTTCTGGAGTGATAATTGGTGTGGTGTCATTCTTGAAGGACCTCATCCGATTGACATCAATCTTTCTGTTCGCGAGGCTCTCCCTCAGTTGGATCAATTTGCTTGTTTGATTTAAGATGACAATCTTGCTAGAATCAAAAGAGTTCGATTGCATGATAGTAGGGAAGATAAACTTGTTTACAATCGTACAAAATCTGGCGAGTTTATGGTGGCAGCTCATTGGCATTCTATGCGGTATCATTGGCCTCGTCAGTGGTGGGTAGGAAAGATCTGGCAAAGGTGGATTCCCCTTAAGATTAGTGGTTTCTTTTGGAAGTTGATAAATGGTGCTCTTCCTGTTGACTTATGTCTTCATTCCAAACGCATAGCCATTGTTTCTAAATGCGTATGCTGTACTCGGAAGCATGATCAGGAGTCGATCAGTCACTTGTTTTTGCATCTGAAGTGGCAGATTTGGTCTAGAACTTCTTGGCTCGCCATTTTCATACAGTAGATTCATACATGAGTATTCCCCATTTAATTTCAGTCTGGATGTATAAAACTTTGACGAAAAATCAGTATGGGGCCTGTAAGATAGGGGCTGTTCTGTTAGGGTGTTGGGAGATATGGAAAACGAGGTGTCGAGTTGTTTTTGATAATGTTCCAATGAGGGGGGAAGCTATTTTGGCAGAAATTCGTAGAGGTTTACAGGACTTTATGGATGTTTATGAGCCGAAGGTTGAAGTCGCTGCTTTGGCTAAAGTGGAGCTTCAGGCTTTATGGGTTCCGATCAAGCAAGTTATGGTTCATCATGGTAAATGGGTGCGATGGGATCCACCCCCTTTGGATACTTACAAACTGAAAACGGATGGTTCGGCAAGGAATGGCATTTGTACAGGGGGTGGTATAATTCGAAATTATCAAGGTAAATTGGTGTGTGCTTTTTCCAATTTCTATGGGCAGGGCTCTAACACATTTGCGGAGGTCTCAACTTTACGTGATGGTCTAGCTTTATGTCGTAGATTAGCGTTAGAGAAGGTGTTCATTGAGACTAATTCTTTAGTTACAGCTAGAGGTTTATTGGGCACTCATCGTTTTCCCTGGCAGTATGATTATGAGCTTAGTGAGTGCAAAATTTATTGGGATCGTATAGTCTCCGGCATGTTTATAGAGAGGTCAATGGTGTGGCTGACAAACTGGCAGAGGTGGTGGCGCATTCTGTGGTTTTATATACCTGTTATGAAGAAGTGCAGCAGCTTCCGCGGACTGTGAGACAAGCGTATAGAATTGATAGATGGGGTATTTTTAGCTTTCGTAGCTGAGTTTATGTATTTTTTGAGGTTAGGCTCCTCCGTCTTCCCTTCTGTGGGATTGACTTGTTGTCCCCCTCTTTGTATCGTTTTCTTTCTTTTTTAATAAAATTCTGCAGGGTGCCGCCCATGTTTCCTAAATAAATAAAAAATTAAAAAAAAAAAAAAAAGCCGGCCTCCTCCAATTCATCACCGCCTCTACCTTAAAAGGATCTACCGCTATCCCGGCACTAGAAACAACGTGCCCCAAAAAGGAAACCTCCACTAGCCAAAAGGCACACTTGCTAAACTTGGCGTAGAGTTGCCTCTCCCGAAGAATCGATAAGACCATCCTCAAATGTTGTGCATGCTCTTCCGAGACTTAGAATACACAAGAATATCATCTACGAAAACTACCACTAAACAATCAATAAAATTATGGAACACCCGATTCATCAAGTCCATAAACACTACCGGCGCATTAGTTAACCCGAATGGCATTACCATAAACTCATAATGCCCATACCTCGTACGAAAAGCAGTTTTCGGAACATCCTCGGCTCTAACCTTCAATTGATGATACCCGAACCTCAAATCAAGCTTAGAATAAACCACTGATCCTTGCAATTGATCAAACAAGTCATCTATATCCGGCAATGTATACTTGTTCTTAATCGTTACGTTATTCAACTCTCGGTAATCAATACACAACCTAAGACTCCTATCCTTCTTCCTTAGAAACAATACCGGCGCACCCCAAGGCGATACACCCGGCTTGATAAAACCAATGTCAAGAAGCTCTTGCAATTGAATATTCAATTCCTTAAACTCCATAGGTGCCATCCTATACAGCGCCTTCGATATCGGTGAAGTCCCCGGTAACAACTCAATACAAAATTCAATCTCCCTATCTGGAGGCATCCTAAAATTCTTAGAGAAAACATCTGGAAATTCATTCACAACTAGCAAATCTTCAAGATTGGAAGTAGAAACCCGTTTATCAATCACACATGCAAGATACCCCGTGCAACCACGCGATAATAATCGCCTAGCCTTAAGAGCAGAAATGACGTGAAAACCACTCGATGCATTATCACCCAAGGACACAAATTTATGAGCACCAAGCTAAGCAAAAGTAACTCTCTTACTATGGCAATCAACCAATGCATGATATGTACACAACCAATCCATGCCTAGTATCACATCGAAATCATGAAGTGACAACACCACCAAATCTGCATGCAAAACATGTTCATCCACAAGTATATCGCATGCTTTATAAACTTTCGAGGCCAATAAACATTCCCAGTGGGGTAGAAACTTCAAGCATGTAAGGCAAAGACTGAGGCAATACACGCAATTTGTCAACAAAATGTGATGCAACATACGAATGCGATGATCCTGGATCTATAAGTACTTGAGCCTCACTACTGAAAATAGAAACGGTACCTCCAATAACTGACGTAGACTCAGGAACTCCCTTTTGATCTAGAGCAAATACACGTCCCTGCACCTTTACCTTTCTATCGCTATCTCTCTTTGCCCCAACTATAGGTTGACTCGAACCTCATGACTGGTTAGTCTTCAACTTAAGACAATTCCTCTTCATGTGCCCCGAAGCTCCATAATAGTAGCACTCTACCAGTGCCCCAGTCTTACTCCAACATCTATCTTTCATGTGCCCCATCTTTGAATAATAGGAACAAACCACTGTCATACTACGATCTCCCTGACTAAGTGTAGTACTAGCCCCTTTACCACTTGACTGATTCCTTGTCTGCCCTTCATAATTAGATTTACCATTTCCCCTCTTGCGATCATTGTTCCCACTATAGTTTCCTCGGTTACTCGATCCATTACCTTGTCCGAGGACTGTCTAGGCTGCTGAGAGAAACCCGAATTACCCATGGCATGATGTTCCTCAATGTCCCTCTCTATCATGTAGGCTCTATCAACGGCCTTCCTATACTCCACAAATTGATGAGATAGTAGCTGCCTCCTATACTCAGTTCTCAAACCCTTCACAAATTTTTGTGTCCTCTTGGCTTCATCTAGAATCAAGTGTGTGCAATAGCGAGCTAACTCTGTGAACTTTGCCGAATACTATGAGATGGTCATACCTCCCTGCAGTAGATCAAGAAATTCCTTCTCCCTCGTCTCTCGAATAACCTCAGGTACATATAAAGCTCTAAACTACCGAAAAAAGTTAGGCCATGTGTGGGGAACTCTAAGCATGTCCCAACTCTCCCGAAGCACTTGCCACCAATGCTCCATTGCACCCTCTAGCTTAAACACTGCCAAGATTACTTTCTTCTCATCATCACACCTCAAAGGTGCAAATATCTTCTCTAGGTGCTCAATACATAACTCAGCCTTGGAAGCATCTGGCTCCCTATCAAATTGCCTTGGTTTCAGTTTCACAAACTTCTCTAGCATAGAATCCCCATGATGTCTAGCTTCCTGTCTCGGTCTCTCAACTTGTGGTTTTGGTTGTGGCTCTGGCGGTGGTCCTTGTTGTGGTTCAACTCTACCAAATCCCCTTTGGTTCATCTCATTCATCATAGCAAGCATACCCCTATAAATAGTAGCCATAGCCTCAAACTGCTCTTCCGGTGTCCGTAGTGGAGGAATATCCTATTGATGGTTCTCATTAGCATCTCTACCACCTTCTGCACCTCTACTGACACCTCTACTTGAACCACCTCCGGTGCTAGTACCTGCTCTAGTATCCACCATCTTAACCTACAACAACACTTGACGTTAAGATAAAACTATCACACAAAACCAACCCTCTAAGCCAAGGAACATATCCTGGTTGACAGCTAAACTTATAGACATAGCTCTGATACCAACTGTGGCGACCAGACCAGGATCCCAAGATGTGATCCCAAGGTCGTGCCACTGGGAACACGCAATACAACAAATAATGGGTAAGGCTGTAACAGCAATACGCCAACGACTTCAACAAATGCGGAAGAGAAACATAAATATACAGTGGCGCCCGAGCTAACAAGCTCAAACTAAATACAACCAAAGAGATAGTAAATCTCTCGGTCCAAAAATTCAAAGCACGTGAAGCAAAATTGGGCAAGTACAACAAAACCACCTGTCATGCAATATATATAGCAATTGATAAACCAAGTCATTGACGACGTTACAGCTGGAACCCAACATTAAACTATGTCTACAACTCTAGTCTAACATACTCAACAGCTAAAAGCATGGTGGAGAACAAACATAATAAACCAACGATCATAAGGTTAACATAACTAGAATATGATCATCATAAATATACAAGGCACGACCAACACAAGTTGGCTCCCAAAAGATTAAGTACTAAAGCATAAGTACAAATATCAAGAACACAAATAGATTTGCCACCCGTCGTAAAGTTTACATAACTTTACTTTCCCAAACGTACTTGCAAAAAGAAAAGGTTCTCAACTACTTGGTAGCAACCTTGTCAAAGCTTCACCAACGATACTCGATAATCACTTCGATCCGCTAGCGCGACTCGGATCTAGTGAAAAACAATCAACAAAAATGGAATAAGTCATAAAGACTTAGTAAGTTACTAAACATAATTTCCTGTCATGGCATCATGCTCAACAATAATAAATCATGCTATTGGCATAATATAGCATTTCATCAATATTCATGTCAAGGCGTTCATGCTTAACAATCTTAATAATCATGTTACCAATAAAGTATAACAATTCTTCAAATCATTTCAACCATCATATCATATCATATTCATGTAGCACATTATTGACATATAAGTACTCGTGAGATAAATCACATAAAAGAGATATGATACCATTACTATTTTTCCGCCGTGTCTCCCCGATAAAAACACGTGCAAACCATATGTGTCCTCGATACCCAATTCGTGGTATCGATGTCCCCAAGACATTCCCTGCTCGAGTTCCAAAGTTATCAAAGTCATGTTTTCATACTACACTAAGATCAACTACTTCCCCGCTGTGGCCATCGATGGAGGGGTGTGTGCAACCCAGCACGGCGATCCATCAAAATCACGAATCCCACAATTCGTGAAGACGATACATCGTCTCGCCATAGACTCAACAAACTGAATCCAACTGGACTCAAACTCAAGCACAAGTAATATATACTCATATGCTCAAACAAGTAGGCACATACTCTACAATCGACGAGTCATTCATTTCAATCATAACTAGCATATAAGCATATTAGAGATAATATTAAGACTCTAATAATTTAGTGTCCTTCATACACTCCCAAAAAATGCTCGGAGGCTTAACCTCCATCAAATCTACTCCAAATTCCGTAGGACTTAAGCATATAGTTCCTTAAAGTCATACTAACCCAAAGGTTGACTCTGTTGAGTCATTTCTACACTTTCAAGATTTAGGGCATATAAGCCATTGGCCACAATACCCTCCTATGTTCATAACTAACATCAATGTCAATGTTCTCAAGGTCATTAAACCAACATAACCCCAACAAAACCCCCCAATTAGGAAACATAGAGCAAAAGTCACATTTCTCAAGCATATCTACACTTTAGCAATTTTATCAACATGCTTCCAATACTTGAACAAGCAACACAAGATCGATTAACATACTTCTCTACACATGAATAATATCCTAATCATGGTCTCTAGCAAGTTCATCCAACCAAAATCAACATTTAGACATATAGAAATCATGGTATGTCTAAAAAGCCCTAATTGCACTCATTGACCTCAAATAGCACAAAGATTGTTTTCCCTAGGGTCAATGAGACAAAAATCAAATAGAAAGAGATGTAGTAACTTACTTGCATGAACCACTTCAAGCAACAAATTACAAAATCCAATCGGTGGAAAGTGTTCCTCTCAACCTCCTCTTCACTTTTATGGCTTGGTTTGGGCAATCGACCTCTCAAACAATGGAATCCATGGAAAGACTCTCAAGAAACCCTAAGGAACTCTATCAAGCTCCCCAGAAGACTCTCCCATGTTTTTTTTTGAAAAGGATGACAACAAATTAAGGCTTAGTGGGGTATTTGGGGTTCCTAAAGGTTGGAATGTGAGTGGGACATGTGTCAACTAAATCCACTCAAAACATAATTAGATAGGTTAGGATATGTTTAGTGGTGTTTAGGAGTGTTTAGGAAGTGTTTTGAATGGGTTAAAGTTCGTCAAAAATGACGAAACAGAGAATTGCAGAAATCGGGGCTGAGCGCTCGCTCAACCCCTACCCTGGGCGACCGCTCAGTGGCTTTTCCAGCCAAATGTGTCACTGCATTTTGTGCACTCGCTCAGCCCAAAAGCCTGAGCGACCGCTCAGTCCTCAAATCCAAAATTCCTCAAAATTCCACCCAAAGGTGTCCTAACCTAAACCCAAACATTAAGGGTTGATTCCACATTCAAAAATGAGTCGGAAACTCACTCGAACCACTCCCAGAAAGTCACAAAACAAAGCACGAAACATGTAATAACAATGTAGCAATTGAATTAACGATCAACCATGTAAACACACGTGATTATGAACATGATAAACACATTATGAATGGTTTACAATACATGTACATGTTAAATTACAACCTAAATGAAATCAAAACATTAAATGACGAATCATAAACAAAGTATGAATTTATGCAACAAAATAACAACGAATGTTCTAATAATGCTCTCAAACATAGACATAAGCCAAGTAAACATATTTATGATGATTATGAACGCATGTAGATAAGCACAAGTCAAGCATGCAATAATCTAGGGTATTACAAAACCTGGACATAACACTTTTTTAGATATTCCCATATCATGATATCTTTTGGTCTTTTCTTTATAAATTTTCACAATCTCGTATGAATTTAGCCTATGTTTTCTAACTCATTTAGCTGATACAACCGTTCTTCACCAGCTAAAGCTAGGTCAAAATTAAGGGTTTTAATGACCCAATACGCCTTGTGTTCAATTTCTACTGAAAGATAGCATGCTTTGCTATACACCATTCTAAAAGGACTTATTCCTATTGGAGTCTTATAAGCAGTTCTGTAGGCCCAAAGAGCATCTTTGAGTTTTGGTTCCCAATCCTTTCGGTTTGGTCTAACAGTCTTTTCAAGGAGTGCTTTTATTTGTCTATTACTCACTTCTACTTGGCCAAAAGTCTGATGATGATATGGCGTAGCCAACTTGTGTGTCACACCATGTTTTCTAAGGCACGCGTTCATCAAACAATTGGTGAAATACGTTCCTTGATCTCTAATTATTGCTTTCGGTACTCCATACCGAGCAAATATATGATCATCCAAAAACTTGGCAACAGTTTGACCATCATTGTTTTGGGTAGCAATGGCTTTTATTCATTTTGAAACGTAGTCAACAGCAACTAAAATATATTCACAACCATTCAAAACTGAGAAAGGACCCATAAAGTCAATACCCCATACATCAAAGATTTCAATAACTAGATTGTTATGCAAGGGCATCTCATTCCTTTTACTAATTCCGCAGTCCTTTGACATTTATCGCATGTTTGCAAAATTTTCAGCATCTCTAAAAATGGTAGGCCCGTATAAACCAGATTGTAAGATTTTCCTAGAACTTTTAACACTACTAAAATGACGACCACAAGAGTATTCATGGAAAAATGCCAAAATACTTTGATGTTCTTGATCTGGAATACACCTTCTAATTAAGGAGTCTGAACATATTTTGAATAAATGAGGTTCTTCCCAAAAATACTTTTTAGCATGTAAAACCCTAAAAACATTGCTTTCTTGTGTTATGCATGATTTCATACATTCATAATCATCATAAACATGTTAACTTAGCTCACTCATATGTTTAGAGTCAATAGCATGTTCATTGATGACGTTTGATATGCTCGTATGCACCTTTCCTTCACGGGATGCTTTGAAACTTGGGTTTATGATTTATGTTGTAAACATATGGATATATGTTAGAGGCCATTCATAACCTCATTAACATGCTTTAGATGTTGGTTGAATGCTTGTTCCATCGTCGGTTTGGTTGCTAGTTTGATTCTAGTGTTAACCCTTCTTCGTTTGACCTTTTCGGTTGTCGTTCGGGAGTGTTCTTCGTGAGTTCTTGACAATGTTTGAGTGAGGTTTGAACATGGATTGCTTTGGTTATGATTTGGAGGTCTTTAAGGTTGAATTGTAGACCTTTTTGGCTTGGGAGGACTCATGGATGCATGCGGGAGAGTCCGAGGCCGAGCTAGGAATCAACAAAGGTAAGAATTGAGTATACCATAGTGATGCGCTCGCATCACTTACATGCCAAGAGACCGCATGCATTAGAAGTCCCTGTTACGGTATTTTCAACTTATTTCGCCCAATTGCCTATCCTATCCCCAGCCAAACCCATCCTAAACTAATCCTAAACCTTCCTAAGTGTCTTATGATTTGTCCTAACCATCTATTAGAGTTTTAGGGTGAGATTAAGGTGGTTAATTAAAGGGAAACAACCCTACTAGTCTAAACACCACCCACTTACCTTCCTAACTCTTTTAAACCCCAACCTCCACATCTAACACCTCATTTACTGCCTACACTTCACAAAAACGTGGGAGACTTCTATGAGAGCTTGAGAAAAGAGTTTCTAGGGTTCCATAGGAGTCTAATCTTGGAGGAAATAGCTTGGGACCTTCATCCCTCAAGCCACACCATAGATTTGAAAAGGGGATTGAGGAGAACAACACCCACCACTTGGAATTTCGGGATTGTAGCTTGAAGGGGCTGAACCAAGGTAAGTTGCTACATCTCTTCCTCCTTCTTTTGGCCCCATTGACCCTAGGGAAAACAATCATCTTGCTATGTGAGGTCAATGGGTGTAATTTTAGGGCTTTTCTAGAGATGCCATGAACCCTAGGTTTCTAAATGTTGATTTTCTTGGATGAACCTATTTGAGACCTAGATTAACATGATATTCATATGTAAAGTAGCCTATTCATCCTTGCTATGTGATTTATTTCATGTGTTGTGAGCATAATTGGTGAAGTTACTTGAAAGTGGTTATGCCCAAATGATGATTTGGCTTAATGAACATGATTGTAACCTTGATTAATATGTTATACATGTGTAGTATAGTATATTAATCCAAGTTATGTGATTTATTCAAGTTTTGGAAAGCATGAATGGTGAAGTGATTTGAATGGATTTATGCCCTAAATGTGATGTGTGTTCTATGTTACCTAATTAATTGTTTTATTGGGTTTATGTGGGTTTAATGAGCTTGGGAATCTTGCTTATGATGTTAGACATGAACATAGGAGGGTATTGTAGCCCATGCTTCTATGCCCTAATTTTCGAAAAGTGTAGATTGGACTCAACGGAGTCAACCTTTGGGTTAGTATGAATTCTAAGAACTATAATCTTAAGTCCTACGGAATTTGGGGTAGAATTGATGGAGGTCAAGCCTCCAAGAATTTTTGAAGTGTATGAAGGACACTTGATTATGAGAGCTTATATGATTCTCTAATGTGAATTTATGCTAGTTGTGAATGAAAAGCATGACTAGTTTGATGGTAGAGTATGTACCTACTTGTTTTGAGCATATGAGTATACATTACTTGTGCTTTGGTTTTGAGTCCAGCTGGAGTCGTTTGTTGAGTCTTTGGCGGGACGATGCATCGTCTTCTCGAATTATGGGATTCGTGATCGCGATGGATCGATGTGTCGGGTTGCACACACCCCTCTATCGATGGCCACGGTGGGGAAGTAGTTCATCTTAGTTGTAGTAATACACATGACTTTGATAGCTATGGAACTCTAGCGGGGATTGTCTCAGGGACGTCGATATCCACGAAAGGGATATCGAGGACACATAAAGGGTTTGCACATGTTTTTGCAGGAGCGACACGACGGAAGGAATGGTAACGGTATCATATCCCTTTTATATGAATTGTCTCACAAGTACTTATGTGAATAATGTACTTTATGAATATCATATGATATGATGGTTGAAATGATTTCTTATATTGTTATATTTTATGGATAACACGACTTTTAAGGTTGTTAAGCATAAATGCTTTAACATAAATATTATTGGAATGCTATAGTATGCCAATAGCATAAACTATTATTGTTAAGTATGAATGACTTGACATGGATTTTAATGAAATGATATATATTATAATGGTAGCATGACTTATTATCGTTGAGCATGAATACCTTGGCATGATTTTCAATACAATGTTATTCTATAATGAAAGCATGATTTATTATTGTTAAGCATGATGCCATGATAGGAAGTTATGTTTAGTAACTTACTAAGTCTTTATGACTTACTCCTATTTGTTGATTGTTTTCCCTAGATCCGAGCCGTGCGAGCGGATCGAAGTAATTCAAGAAGATTTCGTTGGCGAAGTTCCTTTTTGGCAAGATTGCTACTTAGTTAGTTTATTTTCTTTTGGTAAGGGCGTTTGGAAAAATGAAGTTATGTAAACTTCATGATGGGTAGCAAACCTATTTGTGGATGTAATATTTGTTCTTATGTTGATTAGCTTATTCTTTTGGTAGCCGACTTGTAGTAGTCGTGCTTGGTGTATATTGATGGTTACATTTCCGTATGCTATCTTGATGTTGGTACTTATGATTATTAGTACTTATACCGTTGGTAGCCGACTTCTGTTAGTCGCGCTTGGTAATGTTGGTGAATATGTTTTAGCATGTTACATTGATGGTTAAATTATTATGTTTGTTCTCCGGCATGTTTTTAGTCGTTGAGTATGTTAGACTAGAGTCTTAGACTTAGTGTAATGTTGGGTTCCGGCTGTAACGTCGCCGATGACTTGGTTTATTTGTGCTATATATTTGTATTGCATGACAGAGAGTTTTGCTCTACGTGCCCAATGTTGCGGCACGTGCGTCGAATTTTTGGACCGAGAGATTAATTATCTCTTTGGTTGTTTTTAGTTTGAGCTTGTTAGCTCGGGCGCCACTGTTTTATTACATTTCGCTTCTGCATGTGTTTTAAGTTGTTGGCGTATCGCCGTTATGGCCTTACCCATTATTTGTTATTTGCTTGTTGTTACTTGTCTCCCGACGGCACAACCTTGGGATTTCGTCTTGGGATCCAGGTCGGGTCGTCACATAGCATCTGCCAAAAATTTCTTCCTTTGATAAAAATCAAAATCAGGATTAATGATATATGTGATATGGTAATTCATAAAATCAGCATACCATGGTTCATAATTTTTAGCTGCTACCAATTGTTCATCAGGGAAGTCTTCATTCACAGGGATTTTATTATCAAGAAGTTGACGTTCAAGCAAATGTAAAACTTCCAACTTAGACAAATGGTCGGCAACAACGTTTTTTGTTCCCTTTTTATCTTTAATAGTAATGTCAAATTCTTTTAATAATAACATCCATCTAATGAGCCTAGTCTTGGCCACTTTCTTGCTCAACAGATATTTTAGGGCTGCATGGTCAGAGAATATAATAACTTTTGAACCTAACAGGTAAGATCAAAAATTTTCTAATGCAAACACAACTGCTAAAAATTCTTTTTCAGTGGTTGTATAATTGAGTTGTGCATCATTCAATGCCCTACTTACATAATGAATCGCATGGGGTTTCTTATCTACCCTTTGTCCTAATACAACTCCGACTGCAAAATCCGATGAATCACACATGATCTCGAAAGGGAGAGACCAATCAAGGTTGGTTAAAATAGGAGTTGTTGTTAATTGTTCTTTTAACAGATTAAATGTGTTTAAGCATTCTTAATTTTTATTTTAAAAGATTAAATACATTTAAGCATTCTTGATCGAAAATAAATTCAGTATCTTTTGCCAAAAGATTGCATAAAGGTTTACAGATTTTTGAAAAGTCTTTTATAAATCTTCTATAAAAACCTGAATGGCCTAGAAAACTTCTAACACCTTTGACCGTAGTTGGGGGAGGTAATTGTGATATAACTTCAATTTTGGCTCTATCGACGTCAATTCATTTGTTGACACAATATAACCTAAAACTATTTCATGTTTAACCATGAACTGGTTTTTCTCCCAACTTAGGGTCAAATTAGTTTTGCAACATCATTTAAGAACTGATGTTAGATTTTCTAAACAATTATCAAAAGATTTTCCAAATACTAAAAAATCATCTATGAACACTTCTACGCATCTTTCGACTAAATCAGAAAATATAGAAATCATGCATCTTTGAAAAGTGGCAGGGGCATTACATAATCCAAAGGGCATCGTTCTAAATGCAAAGGTACCAAAGGGACATGTAAAGGTAGTCTTCTCTTGCTCTTCCAGTGCAAGAGGAATCTGATTATAACAAGAAAAACCATCAAGAAAATAGTAGTAATCATGGCCAACTAATCTTTCAAGGATTTGGTCAATGAAGGGCAAAGGAAAATGATCTTTCTTTGTAGCCGCATTTAGTTTCCTTAAATCATTGCACATTCTATAGCCAGTTATAGTTCTTGTGGGAATTAACTCATCTTTCTCATTCTTAATAACAGTAATTCCTGATTTCTTAGGAACTACTTGGACTGGACTAACCCATTTACTATCAGAAATCGGGTAAATTATACCCGCATCAAGAAGCTTAAGCACTTCCTTCCTTTTTTTTTTTTTTTTTGGAATGTCTTACCACAAACGCTATCAAAAGATAGGACAACACAAATCACTTAGTGCGAAAACTAAATAAACCTAGCGCATCCTGTTGAAGCGCCCGACGAACCTCTGACGGTAGATGAGAGACCAAATGGAATTCCCTGGTACCATAACTGTGAGCTGCATGAGCTAACCGATCCGCAACAAAGTTCATTTCTCAATAAATGTGCTCTAATTGATAATTTCCCATTAAAGATAGACATTGGCGCACTACATATGTAAACATCCAAGGGCAACTATGCTGACCTTTAATAGCTGAAACCACCACAACAGAATCAGATTCAATCACCACCTGTGATAGCTTTCGAAGCATAATGAGAGCCCATCCCGAAGAGCCATGAATTCAGCACCTGTATTGGTACCTTGGCCATATGATTTAAAAAACCAGAAATGAAATGTCCTTTTGAGTCACGGATGACTCCACCTCCCGTAGCCATGCCTCCCACGGCAGATCCGGCCCACATTCAAATTTGAAAAAGGAGACGAGGGAGCAGTCCAACGAATCCAAATACCCCTTTTGATCTTAATCTTAAGGATAGGCAAATCAAGAAGCCGAAGAATTTGAATACTCCCAGGATACGATATCGACTTGGGCTGAAAGAGACTCATAATATTACACAATCCCACCATAATCTGTTTTAAAATCCTGTCAATGTTCATAGGCACATCATCAAAAATTGCTCGGTAGCGGTCTGTCCATATAGCCCAACACACATGCAACATAATACCAATTTGAGCACCTCCTATCTGTGAGCGGGATGAAGCCCCATCAGACCAAATCTGGAACAAATGTGGGATAGATGAATACCTATCAATTTTATTGAATGGATGAGCAAACCGACTCCATAGATCTTTAGCAATCTCAGAATGTAAAAATAAGTGATTAATAGATTCCCTATCATGAATCAGCTGGCAAAGCAAACACATCGAGATACGATAGGCACTTGACGAGAATGAAGTCGAAGATCCACCGAGAGCACCGAAAATAATTTCCAACCAAAAGCACTTATCTTGGTGGGAATCCGCTGCCATTTTCTTTGCCCACTTAAGAGTAGCCTCATTTGCCTATAATGATTCCAAAAAGCCTTGGAATCAAAGTTACCCGAAGTCGATAATCTGAACACAAGTCTGTCTGGAATGTCCGCTTGAAGTTTAATACTAGTAATAGTTTCATGATGCTGAGGAGGAATTAATGGCAGAATGGAGGGAAGATGATTAAAAGCTTGTTGCACCGTAAGCTTAATGTCCATGGGAAGAGGACCTACCAGTCGATGACCCAACCAATTGTCGTTCCAAAAAGAAACCTCTCCTCGACCCAAAACCCAACGACTAAGCGGCAAAATAGTCGATAAATGGGAATGAGCAGATCGCCAGACATGCGAAGAAAAAATGGGAGTTGTAAAACCATCCGAAACTTTGTACTTAGCTATGATGAATTTTGCCCATAAGCTGCTGCCAGTTAAAACACTCCAAGCAAGCTTTGCTTGAAGGGAATCTCTGATATGCTTGAAAGAACGGAGACCCAAACCACCCTCCGAAATTGGTTTACAAATATTTTGCCACGACACCCAATGAATTCTACTATCTCCCGAACTGCCCCAAAGAAAATTCGCCATCGCTCTTTCGATGCGATTAAGAACGGAAACAGGCACTTTAATAGCAGCTAGAGCATAAATGGGGATACTACATAATACCGATTTAAGAAGGATGATCTTACCCCAAACGATAACAGCCTCGCTTCCAACCTTCAATTTTTTTAGAACCTTTGACTCATCTTCAAAATATCGACGTTTAACACGACCCCTGAAAAGAGGGAGACCCAAATATTTCATGGGTAACGAATGATGACTGCATCCCGACCAATTAGCTATACGCTGAATTTTAGCATGAGAAAACCAAGAAGCAGTGTAGAACCCACTTTTCTCAAGATTAACAAGTTGACCAGGAAGATTGCTCGTATATATCAAGAAGCTTTCAAGATTCACGATAGATCGCTTTCCCCGCATTCTTGAACAAAATCATATCATCAACAGATAGAAGGTGTGAAATAAGCATATCGCCTCGACCATGATTGTACGGAACCATATGACCAGCCAAGAAACCTCTATTTATTGCACACGAAAAGACCTCCTGAGCAAGAATAAATAGAAGCGGCGACAAAGGATCACCCTGCCGAACCCCACGTGAAGAGTTAAAGAAGCCGAAACTAGTGCCATTAATCTTAACGGAGTACCAAATATTATTGAGCATATTGCTTCCATAAGATCACATACGCGATCATTAAAACCAAAAGCACGAAGAGAACGGAGAAGAAACGACCATTCTAGGCGATCATAAGCCTTCGACATATCAAATTTAAAGGCTACGTTACCTCCCGAACCTTTTATCTATACGGCCAATCAATTCATGAGCTAAGGCAATATTTTCTTGAATAGCCCTCCCCTTGACAAAACCGCATCGCTCGGAGATATGATCCGAGGTAAAATCTCCGCTAAACGGGCTGCCAAAATCTTAGATATGATTTTACAAGTAAAATTGCAGAGACTTATTGGTCGAAAATCTCCAAAAGAGATAGGAGACGCCACTTTCGGGATTAAAACTAAAGCCGTGGCGTGAAACGCCCTAGGGAGAATAGCACCACAGAAGAATTCTTGCACCGCATCAACTACATCATTTTTAACCACTGACCAACAGCCACAAAAAAAGTGACCAGTAAATCCATCTGGTCCTGGCGCACTGTCGGCATTGAGGTTACAGATAGCATTCCAGACTTCCTCCGATGAAGGCACTGCTTCGAGACGCTGGTTATCCAGAAAACTAACACAGCCTTCAATACCAGAAAACAACTCTTCATTGATAACTGGGGCAGTAGTCGAGAACAGATCAGAGAAGTAGGAGATAGCAAGATCACCCAATTTCTTATCATCGCACCAAGTACCATCTCGCCAATTTAATACGGGTCCGATTATATGTTTTCCGATCTCTAAGAGAAGCATGAAAAAAGGAAGTATTACGGTCACCATCACGAAGCCAAGATTCACGAGACTTTTGTTGCACAATATCCTCCTCCCACCGATATAACTGCTCTAGTTCCATCCGATGATTACAAATCTGATCATGCACAGAAGCATCCCACCCATGTTGGAGCTGAAATTCAAGACGTAAGATGTTATCTGAGTAACATTTATTTTCTTTTGAGCGTGCCCAAAACCGCCCAATTCGGTTTTCAACTCCTTCCTGAGAAGCATCGGTTTCTTGTGCAAGATGAACATCTTTGAACCCGATAAAGGCAAGACGTCTACTCCACGAGATGTAACAAAATTCATAAAATCTTTATGCTCCAACCACATCTTTTGAAAACAAAACGTGCCCTTTGGTTTAGAAAATTGCTTTGAGAGTAATGAGAAGGGGTGAGTGATCGGAATACATGCAAAGAAAGGTGTTGAACACGAATGACAGAAGCATAGATTTAAAATGACCATTAATTAAGACCCTATCCAACCGTTCCCATATTCTACTACGACCACGATGCCGTTACACCATGTAAAAGTGCTCCCTCAAAACCGTCTACCACTCGGCTGAATCATGAAGGAAGAAAAAATCGACATGCTATTAAAATCATGCCCATTCCCACCCAGCTTCTCAGATGAATGAACGATAGTGTTAAAATCTCCTCCAAGAAACCAAGGAACTGAGCACCTGCAGGAGATATCTAACAACTGATCCCATAAATCCTGCCTTTCTACCCTCGTGCATTTGGCATATACAAAAAGTTGCCAAGATAGTGGGATGATCTTCAACAGATTAAATGCACGAGATTTCTTTGGTTAGAAGCCCGAAATAAATTAATAGATACACTATTATTCCACAACACCCAAATATGGGAATTAATAGGACTAACATGCAAATAATGAGGAAAATTCAATTTTTTCGCCAAACCCACAATACGATCTCCTTTTATCTTAGGTTCAAGTAACACAACCACATAGGGTTTATGCTGTTTATTAATATTCCGAAGGAATGAAATAGTTTTTTTATTACCAACACCCCTCGCGTTCCATATCAATATCGTCATAAAAACAATTAGGAAGAGGGTTGTTTCTGGGCTCTTGCTGCCGCCCTAGTTTGTCTTTTGTTGCTTTGGGAGGATTTCTTACCTTTAACCTTCTTTACTTTAGTTGCTGCTTTGCGACATTCTTGACGAAAATTCTCAGTAGAAGAGTCAGATTTAGGGTGGTCACGCAAATCATCCAGAGAAGCGGATCGAGTGACCTTCTCTTTTGTTTTAGTAGCCCGTGGACTGGCAGAATTGGAGACAGGGTTAAGAGTAGGCTCATCCGTTTCCATGTCCTCAAGATCATTTAGGACGTCAAAGGAATTCTGGAGAAAAGGCTCTTTATCAATGGTCACTTTAGCCAAACCTTCCACGCCGTCATTTGTGCACTCTCCATGATCTGTAGCAGCATTAGAATCAGGTACACCCACAGGTATTTGCTTATCCTCCTTGGCCAAATTCGGGACCTTAATAGAACCTTGGGTATTCACAGAAGGAATCTTTGTTGAATCAAGGTTTGGAACATTATTATTCCCCTCATGAGAGGGCGAGTTATCAACAATATCGATAACTTCAGTATCACGGCATACGCCGTTGGCATCTTTTGCATGAGAAACAGAAGCCATCTCGATACGTCTTCCAGTAGGCTGCCAGCTAGGTGGTTGAGGGCCTGCCGCATTTGGCACTTGAGGGGTTTTACCAGACTCCTTTGCCTGATCGGAATTATTCGGAACTTGAGACGTTTTACCTGATTCCTTGGTCTTATTGGACGGATTAGGTTCGGTAGGGGGAATATTTTCATCACGACCTGGATGAGATATATTATCTTTGTGAGAAAACCGAGTCTTCTTCCGACAAACGCTTTCAACATGTCCAAGTAAACCACAGCTAGTACAGTAAGCAATGTTCCCTTCGAATTCAATAGGCTGCCAAAAGCCTTGATCTTTAGAAATCCCAATCCAAATGCGATCAGGTAATTTGACAGAAACATCCATCTCAATGCAAATCCGTGCATACATAGGGTGAGATAGTGACAAAGTTGTATCATCCGCGCGGAGAAACTGACCAAGGGAATTACCTATCCGATTAAGATAAGAGGCATTAAAGAAAGATAGAGGAAGGTGATGAAGCCTAGCCCAAACCGCCACCATAGGATTATCTCGCTTAAAACCGAAATCAGGAGTCCAACGAAACGAGCGATACATGTAACTCTCAATCATGTGAGATTCCTTAGAAAGAGCGCACATTAAATCCTCGCTAGATTCCAGATGAACCATAATATGACGCGGATCTAAAAGACCAACCACCGCCGACCCCGTGAGTCTCCAAGAACGAGAAATATGGTCTTTAATAACCTGTAAAGACGGTCTCCCAGCCGAAAATTTAAGGATAATGGTGTTCTCGAATTGACTCTCTGCAGCCTCAATCTCCAAAGGAGTGAAAAGACAAGCAGGTTCATTGAGGACTTTGACATGAGGGCGAGACGGCAAAGGAAGAGGAGGAAGGACATTAACCCTTTTAGGGTTTACACAACTCGGCTTAGCAGCGGACTGAGATGCCGCCGCCGCATAGGTTTTAGGGCCACTGGAAGGAACATCTGCATTCGTACCAGACGGGGAGGAGGTACCATCCGGCGGCTTCCCAGCCGGATCCATGCCGGGAGAAGAAAACCCTAGAACGGAGGAAAGTCTCAAACCCTAGAGAGAGAAAAAAAACCTAAAAATTTCTTTAAGCACTTCCTTCCTAACTGCTTCTTCCATATGTGGGTTAAGTCTTCTTTGACGTTCTCCAGAAGGTTTGGTACCTTCTTCCAAATGAAATTTATGCATACACATAGAAGGACTAATACCTTTCAAATCTGCTAAGGACCAACCTATAGCTTCTCTATATGTCCATAATACTTCTAACTAGCTTGCTTCTTGTTCTTTCGTTAAATCTACAACAATTATAACGGGTAAAGTTTTACCTTCCCCAAGAAACGCATATTTCAAGTGGGATGGTAATGGCTTTAAGTCTACTTCAGGAAGAGATTTAATAGATGGGATAAACATAGGAACTTCAAGTTTAACTTTTTCTTTTTGATCCTCCTTAGGAATTTTAGATTCTTCTTTTTCTAAACCTTTATCAATTTCTATTTCAGAAATTTCTATTTCTTCTTTACTTTCACTATCATCTCTAGGAGCTTCTAGTTTCTCCTTTTCCTTTTTGGCATCCTCCTCGAGGAGTTCCCTTTCTAATTTTTCCACAACAAATACTAAATTGGGGAAGTCTATATGAATATAGTCTTCTCCGAACATTTCTTTTTCTAACTCATCATCATTTAAATATGCTACAAATCTTTGGGCTGTAAGATTTTCAATTTCATCAATTGAAAAACATGCATTCATGTCACTTGGTCTGTCTAATGCATCAAAAAATGAAATTTCTACAGTTTCTCCCATAACTGACATCGATAACTTACCATTTCTTACATTAATCATGGTATTGGCTGTGGCCATAAAAGGTCTTCCTAACAGGATAGGAACTTCGTTATTAGTGCATATCTTTCTTTCCATCTCTAGAACCACAAAGTCGACTGATATGATCAACTTATCAACTTGAACTAAAATGTCCTCTAATATTCCTAAGGGGTGTTTGACCAAACGGTCGGCTAACTGTAAGGACATAATAGTGGGTTTTAATTCTCCTAAACCTAATTGTTGTAAACAGTGAAAGGCATTAAATTGATACTCGCTCCTAAATCAAGCATAGCTTTCATCTTTTTCGAATTACCCAAGGAAACTTGGACGTTGAAACTACCTAGATCTTTTAATTTAGGAGGGAGTTCAGGTTGTAATACTGCACTAACGTTTTCAGAAATAATTACTTTCTCGTTCTTTCCAAATTTGTGCTTCCTAGAGTGGAGATCTTTGAAAAACTTGGCACATGATGGAATATTTTTAAAAACATTGAGCAAAGGAAGATTAATATTAACTTTGAACAACATATTATAAATTTTCATAAATTATTTGTCAATCTTGTTTTTCATAAAGCTACCAGGGAATAGTATTGGTGGAACATATGGTGGAGGAGCAACATATGGTTCCTCAAGAGGTTTTGCCTCTTGTTCTTTTTCTTTTTCTTATGTTTCTTTTTCATCCTCTTTATCTTTATCTTTATCTTTACCAGAATTATCTACATTATCAAGAACATCAGCAGAATGAGTAGGATCACTTACCTCTTCTCCAATGACTTTACCACTATGCAGAGTAGTGATAGATTTTGCTTGTTCCGTTAGACTAGGGAACTTCCCTTCTTCTCTTCCTTGTAAAGCTTGAGCAAGGTCTTTCCACAAACCATCTATGGATTCCATTACATGTCTGTTAAAAACAGTCTGTCTACCTTCTAATCCATCATATTTTACTTCTTCAATCTGCAACTGTCCTTGGTTAGGAAATTGTTGAGGCTGCAAGGGCTTATTTCTTCCCCATGAAAAGTTAGGATGATTCCTCAAACCTGGATTATATGTGTTGGAATAATGATCATTCCTTTGTCTAGGAGGGTACGTATTCATAGGGTTTGCCTATTCAGGATACAAAGCACTAGAAGGACAAAAATTAGTGCATGAGAATTTAATCCACAAATAGCACACAAATCTTGAATTTGAGATCTACTTTGTAAAAGCACTTCCATTTGTGCCTTCAACTGTTCTATTTGTGCCTGAATATCTGAATTATCTTGAAATTGGAACAAACTTCTACTTTTACATCTTCTACTTTTTTGTTGGGAATTTGCACTTAACATCTCAATTAAACTTTCCAACTCAGCTGGTGTCATTCTACTAATAGAACCACCGGCTGCACTATCAACCATAGTTTGCAAAGCATGTGAAAGAGCATGATAAAATTGAGTTACTAACACATCTTGAGATAAATTATGATGGGGACACATGATAAGTAAATTTTTGAATCTATCTCATACTTGATGGAAAGTTTCTCCTGGTTCTGTTTGAAAAGCTATAATTTGCTTTCTATAGTCCGAAAGACATGCATGTTGATAGAATTTTCCCATAAACAAATCATATAGTTGAGCCCGAGTATAAAAACTTCTAGGTGCTAAGTTCATAACCCATATTTTTGCTACATCTTTCAATGCACATTGAAAATATCTCATTTTGAATTGGTCTTCTGTTAGACCTCCTAACGAAAAATTATCGTCCATAAAATGCTTTTAACAAAAGTTACCGGGTCTTGATGACAATCCATGAAATGAAGGCAACATATTATAAAATGGCCTTTAAGTTCGAAATTTCTTACCACTTCCGGTAATACTAGACACGATGGTGTTGCATTCAACATGAGACGACCATAATTATTTATCGTTCTTTGATTCACTACCACTTCCATATTTCTAGCAGTTGGTTCCTCCCTTCTTTTATTTACCGGAGGAACCGGATTTTCAGGATTTTGATTGTTATTATCCATTGGAGGATCAACCAAAGGATCCTCTCTATTTATTTGTTTTTCATTAACTGTGGATTTTTCAAATTATCAGGATCTTCCTGGTTTTTACCAAGATTATTTAAACTTTGATTTAAATTTGCCAGATTGGAATTTAGAGATCTACGACCATGCATAAAATACAAAAATTAAAAGCAAATAAACATTTAAACTAAAATAAATTAAAAATCTTTTTGTAATTTTCTTTTTATAAAACTGAAATTAAAAACAAACGTTACCAATAAACTAGCTAGAAAACTAGCTTGTCCCAGCAAAATGCGCTAAAAACTTGATGGTGTCTTAAATTTATAGTTTGCAAGTGCACAAGACTATTGTAGAATAGTTATGGTAGCAAGGGAATCACAAATGACAAGAAGTATTCGGATAGCAAGTAAACCTCTAACAATTAAACTACTAAGGGGGTTAATTTAATTAATCTAATTTATTCTAAGACAACAAGAAATCTAATTAATAGTCTAAGGCAAGAATCACGATATGAAATCTAATGGTGGAGAGAAATCTAGTAATATGGATTCACTTGTATCTACTCTATTGCTCTTTTAATTGAAGTATCAATCAATTTAATCTTGGGTTCGTTCACTAAAGATTGGTATAGATTTCCAAATTATAATTCATTCTTCATCCTCATCCAATCTATACCCTTAAGAACAAGAACATATGAAATTCCTATCCGTCACTTAGATTATATATATGAACCTCGACTAACTTATCACTCGCTGCATCGATAAGGTCAATTTATCACAATGGTGAGCCAGTTGTATGACATATGCATTGGCCGTGCTTATCCGCATCTCTAGGTCTTTACTACTTCGATTCCATTCATTTGGTCAAAGCTAGATAGTAA
>CM028382.1:1764617-1800875 GCA_013146195.2 Codonopsis lanceolata | reverse complement strand
TGTTAGAACTCTAAACGCTAGGATAAGACATCATGGTATCCAAATTTACATTCATTGCATTAATGAGTTTCCTTTTCCTCCATGATCATGTACAAACATAACAATAATGGAAAAGCGAAGATTTATGCTTAATTGCTAACTAGTATCAAAAAATGTATACAAATATCTTTCATAACTATTATTCTACAATTGACTCATTCATATCTCCTTATAATGCATAAGGAACATAGCTAAATAGGTGTGTTCTTAAATAAAATTTTGTGGTTCGTAATCATTACACCCATGATGATATTGCTCTCCTTTATGAGTTACATGTTATATAGTTGTACTAAAGTTTCCATGATATCTTCTCAATCCTACATGATGAACTTCACCTCTTACATTGGAGAAGAAACCAAGAGAAAAAACAAAAAAGGAAGATGAAAAAAAAAGTTTGTTGAAGCGTGTGCGGAGAAAGCCTAGACACCAAATTTAAAAATGTGTTTTCTCTTCCACAAAGGTCGAAACGATGAACCGTTTTTCCCTTAAAGTAGACTCGTAAATCTTTCCAACGAATATGGCCACACTTTCTAGAACCTCCCGAGTCAATACACAGGTTTAATTGTTAAAGTTTGCTAAAATTCAGTTCGCATTGTGGACATCAACTACTTTTAACCTCATTCCTTGACCACTACATTGTCATTATGCGTACTCTTTTACGTAAGACACTCCGGTGTCAAGTGAATTAGGTTTCCTAATTAGGAAGCCTTAACAAATGCAACAAGGGCACTTGTTACTAGACCCATCTAATATTACTTGGATGTCTGGGGAAATGGTTACCTTGCCAATGTTATATGACTTATTTATATTGATTTTGAGTTCGTTATAAGCTATAAAACATACAAAATGAATGAGGTCAACCTATGGGATCTATAGGTTAGTAAAGCTACATCTATGGCTGATCTATTTATTCATTTTTTTTATGTTTTTGTTGTTTTCTTGATAAGCGTGTTATCAGGTATATTTTTTGAAGTGAACTTGTGTTCTGTCTGAATCATGATTTTATAGAGTTGGAGGTCGTGAATATTTCTTCTATTTCTAGAAGTGTGGTAAAAAACTTTGCTCTCCTTCTCCCCCCCCCCTCCTAGAGAGCATGAAATTGTTTATATATTGTTTCATTTTAATATGATATTTATCTATGCAATTATTGGAATAGTTGGTTTCTTGATCTTTTATTGGTATCCCATCTGGAATTTTATTTTATGTCTCCCAAGTTTGCAAGTAGGTCTTTTGAGTTCACTTCTTTAGAGCTAGCAATAAATAAGTCCATGTCACTGTTTGTGCTTTTATCGAAGATTTTTTAATCTTTTTATGAAGTTTAAGTCTTTGACACATAATTGATTTTGGATAATAAATTCTCTCTCTAGGTTTCTTGTTCTCTAGGGTTTCTCCGTTAGGGTTTGGTGTTTGGTGCGGCTATGCCGCCTGACTTGACATCAACGGAGGCTCCTCCTCCGGTCCCGGTGGAAGGGACTCACCCGTCTTCCTCTACCAAGATCGACACTCAACCTCAACCTGTTCCTTCTACGACCTATGCCTCCGTGTTGAACCAACCGACCCCAACAAAGTGCGTCCATCCTAATGTGACGCCCACACTTCAGGATATTCCACTAGCCCCTAGACAACCAGTCTCGATTGATAATGAATTGGGTTGCCTCTTCTCTCCCATGGAGATTGAAGCAGCAGAGAAGCAGTTTGTTAATACTATGATTATGAAATTTTCGGTTGGCCGCCCTTCTTTGCATGTGATTCGCGAGCATATCGCAACAACTTGGAAGCTCAAAGGCGATTTTGTGGTAGGTCTTCTTGATCCTAGACATGTTATGGTGCACCTAGCCTCAGCCGAAGATATGGTTATGGCGTTATCAAAAGAATCACATATGATCAATAACTATATGTTTCGTTCTTTTCGTTGGTCTCCATCCTTTGCGTTCAAAAAGATAGCACGTGTGTTGCGGTTTGGGTACGGTTGCACCACCTACCTTTACCATTTTTTACTCCTTCATACCTGAAAAGGATTGGCAATACCCTTGGCACTTTCCTAAGAGCCGACGATAAAACCCTCACTTTGTCTTATCCAATGTACGCAAGGGTTTGTATTGAGGTAGATGTGGCTCAAGAGTTACCTTCCGAACGGATAGGGACCTCGAAGGAAGAAGGATTTTGGCAAGCAATTGAATTCGAGGGGAACATTCGGTTTTGTTCGGGCTGTGGGTTACTGGGCCATTCCGTTATGGTTTGTCGTAAGGCGCAATTCCGTGGATCTCAAGAAGTGCCTCAGTTGAACAAGGTTGTTAAGGATAATCCGGTGGCTCCCCCAAAAGTTGTCCCGACAGTTCAATCACCCCAGCCTCCAAAGGTTTCAGTCACTCAAGCTGATAGAGTTCCAGTGTGGCGCCCGATAATTGGACAACATGGTGCTTCTTCATCTCACGTAAAAGACATTAATGGTCAGCCTAATTCTGTTGAAGTCATAGATGTAGTGGATAACACTGGTCAGTTTAAAGATAAAGGGAAGAATGTTATAGGGCAGCCTTTGGATACTTCTTTGCCTGTTGAGGTCGAACCTGTTTTAGAGGTTAATCCTCCTGTTCAACCGGCTAGGCCTAATGCATCTACAAGTCCTAAGGCTTACAAGGGACCAATGACTGATGGTACTAAGGTGCATAATTCTTTTGATGTACTACCCGACTTGGAGGAGGAAGGTGAGTTGGATTCTTCTCAAACTAAGTTTTCATGGCCTACAGTACGGATTCTTTCCCGATCAACATCGTTTAATAGTTCGGATCCTCCTCCTATAAAATCAAAATTGTGTAGATCGAATTCTATGGATGTGGCTCGTGACTTTCCTGCTTCAGAAACAGACATTTAGGCTTTTCAAATGTATTGTAAGTCGTTGACTAAAAAGAAGAAGAAATCGAACGCAAAGGGTTTTCATGTTAGACAAAAAAGAGTAACTAGAGCTGCCTCTAAAGCTCCTTTTTCTAATTAATTTTTATGGTTTTCTCATGGATGTTCTCTTTTGGAATGCCCGAGGGGTGGGTAATAAAAATACTAGGG
The DNA here is from genome assembly GCA_013146195.2 of Codonopsis lanceolata. Taxonomy (NCBI): domain Eukaryota; kingdom Viridiplantae; phylum Streptophyta; class Magnoliopsida; order Asterales; family Campanulaceae; genus Codonopsis; species Codonopsis lanceolata. Next base: position 1,797,776 of record CM028382.1, on the reverse strand, counting down.
ATTATCTAAAGATGTTGAGGGACCAAAATGGGATCAAATTTATGGTTCTTCTAGAACCCAAATTGCGGGGTGATCGTATTACAAAACTAGCTAGAAAGCTGAAATTTCAACATTATATGCATTGTAATCCAGTTAATACACATATATGGCTGTTATGGGATGCTACAATTGAAGTGTCTATTGTCTCAAGTTCTGATCAACAGGTTACAGTTCGATGTAAGCTAGGGGAAAGCTGTAAGGTTTTGGTCTCTTGTATCTATGCAAAATATGATAGAGCGGATCGCAATTTTTTATGGGATAATCTGCTCGTCATGGCTGGCCAGGTGTTGGTAATAAAAAAACTATTTCATTCCTTCGGAATATTAATAAACAGCATAAACCCTATGTGGTTGTGTTACTTGAACCTAAGATAAAAGGAGATCGTATTGTGGGTTTTGCGAAAAAATTGAATTTTCCTCATTATTTGCATGTTAGTCCTATTAATTCCCATATTTGGGTGTTGTGGAATAATAGTGTATCTATTAATTTATTTCGGCTTCTAACCAAATCTCTGCATTTAACTCGTTGAAGATCATCCCACTATCTTGGCAACTTTTGTATATGCCAAATGCACGAGGGTAGAAAGGCGGGATTTATGGGATCGCTTGCTAGATATCTCCTGCAGTTGCTCAGTTCCTTGGTTTCTTGGAGGAGATTTTAACACTATTGTTCATTCATCTGAGAAGCTGGGTGGGAATGGGCATGATTTTAATAGCATGTCTGATTTTTCGTCCTTCATGATTCAGGCTGGAGTGGTAGACGCTGGTTTTGAGGGGAGCACTTTTACATGGTGTAACGGTCATCAGGGTCGTAGTAGAATATGGGAACGGTTGGATAGGGTCTTAATTAATGGTCATTTTAAATCTATGATTCCTGTCATTCGTGTTCAACACCTTTGCTGCATGTATTCCGATCACTCACCCCTTCTCATTACTCTCCAACAATTTTCTAAACCAAAGGGCACGTTTTGTTTTCAAAAGATGTGGTTGGAGCATAAAGATTTTATGAATTTGTTACATCTCAGTGGAGTAGACTTGTCTTGCCTTTATCGGGTTCAAAGATGTTCATCTTGCACAAGAAACTGATGCTTCTCCGGAAGGAGTTGAAAAACTGGAATTGGACGGTTTTTGGGCACGTTCAAAAGAAAATAAATGTTACTCAGGATAACATCTTACGTCTTGAATTTCAGCTTCAACATGGGTGGGATGCTTCAGTGCATGATCAGATTTGTAATCATCGGATGGAACTAGAGCAGTTATATCTGTGGGAGGAGGATATTGTGCAACAAAAGTCTCGTGAATCTTGGCTTCGTGATGGTGACCGTAATACATCCTTTTTCCATGCTTCTCTTAGAGACCGGAAAACATATAATCGGACCCGTATTAAATTGGCAGATGGTACTTGGTGCACTGATGATAAGAAATTGGGTGATCTTGCTATCTCCTACTTCTCTGATCTGTTCTCGACTTCTGCCCCAGTTATCAATGAAGAGTTGTTTTCTGGTATTGAAGGCTGTGTTAGTTTTCTGGATAACCAGCGTCTCGAAGCAGTGCCTTCATTGGAGAAAGTCTGGAATGCTATCTGTAACCTCAATGCCGACAGTGCGCCAGGACCAGATGGATTTACTGGTCACTTTTTTCGTGGCTGTTGGTCAGTGGTTAAAAATGATGTAGTTGATGCGGTGCAAGAATTCTTCTGTGGTGCTATTCTCCCTAGGGGCGTTTCTGCCACGGCTTTAGTTTTAATCCCGAAAGTGGCGTCTCCTATCTCTTTTGGAGATTTTCGACCAATAAGTCTCTGCAATTTTACTTGTAAAATCATATCTAAGATTTTGGCAGCCCGTTTAGCGGAGATTTTACCTCGGGTCATATCTCCTGAACAGTCTGGTTTTGTCAAGGGGAGGGCTATTCAAGAAAATATTGCCTTAGCTCATGAATTGATTGGCCGTATAGATAAAAAGGTTCGGGGAGGTAACGTAGCCTTTAAATTTGATATGTCGAAAGCTTATGATCGCCTAGAATGGTCGTTTCTTCTCCGTTCTCTTCGTGCTTTTGGTTTTAATGATCGCGTATGTGATCTTATGGAACGTATGCTCAATAATATTTGGTACTTCGTCAAGATTAATGGCACTAGTTTCGGCTTCTTTAACTCTTCACGTGGGGTTCGGCAGGGTGATCCTTTGTCGCCGCTTCTATTTATTCTTGCTCAGGAGGTCTTTTCGCGTGCAATAAATAGAGGTTTCTTGGCTGGTCATATGGTTCCGTACAATCATGGTCGAGGCGATATGCTTATTTCACACCTTCTATACGCTGATGATATGATTTTGTTCAGTAATGCGGGGAAACGATCTATCGTGAATCTTCGAAAGCTTCTTAATATATACAAGCAATCTTCCGGTCAACTTGTTAATCTTCAGAAAAGTGGGTTCTACACTGCTTCTTGGTTTTCTCATGCTAAAATTCAGCGTATAGCTAATTGGTCGGGATGCAGTCATCATTCGTTACCCATGAAATATTTGGGTCTCCTCTTTTCAGGGGTCGTGTTAAACGCCGATATTTTGAAGATCTTGAGTCAAGGGTTCTAAAAAAAATTGAAGGTTGGAAAACGAGGTTGTTATCGTTTGGGGGTAAGATCATCCTTCTTAAATCGGTATTATGTAGTATCCCTATTTATGCTCTAGCTGCTATTAAAGTGCCTGTTTCTGTTCTTAATCGCATTGAAAGAACGATGGCGAATTTTCTTTGGGGCAGTTCGGGAGATAGTAGAATTCATTGGGTGTCGTGGCAGAATATTTGTAAACCAATTTCTTAGGGTGGTTTGGGTCTCCGTTCTCTCAAGCATATCAGAGATTCCCTTCAAGCAAAGCTTGCTTGGAGTGTTTTAACTGGCAGCAGCTTATGGGCAAAATTCATCATAGCTAAGTACAAAGTTTCGGATGGTTTTACAGCTCCCATTTTTTCTTCGCATGTCTGGCGATCTGCTCATTCCCATTTATCGACTATTCTGCCGCTTAGTCGTTGGGTTTTGGGTCGAGGAGAGGTATCTTTTTGGAACGACAATTGGTTGGGTCATCGATTGGTAGGTCCTTTTCCCATGGACATTAAGCTTACGGTGCAACAAGCTTTTAATCATCTTCCCTCCATTCTGCCATTAATTCCTCCTCAGCATCATGAAACTATTACTAGTATTAAACTTCAAGCGGACATTCCAGACAGACTTGTGTTCAGATTATCGACTTCGGGTAACTTTGATTCCAAGGCTTTTTGGAATCATTATAGGCAGCGTGAGGCTACTCTACCGTGGGCAAAGAAAATCTGGCAGGTCTGGATTCCCACCAAGATAAGTGCTTTTGGTTGGAAATTAATTTTCGGTGCTCTCCCAGTGGATCTTCGACTTCATTCTCGTAAAGTGCCTATCGTATCTCGATGTGTTTGCTGCCAGCTGACTCATGATAGGGAATCTATTAATCACTTATTTTTACATTCTGAGATTGCTAAAGATCTATGGAGTCGGTTTGCTCGTCCATTCAATAAAATTGATAGGTATTTATCTATCCCACATTTGTTCCAGATTTGGTCTGATGGGGCTTCATCCCGTTCACAGATAGGAGGTGCTCAAATTGGTATTATGCTGCATGTGTGTTGGGCTATATGGACGGACATTGCACGCCGAGCAATTTTGATGATGTGCCTATGAACATTGACGGATTTTTAAACAGATTATGGTGGGATTGTGTAATATTATGAGTCTCTTTCACCCCAAGTCGATATCGTCTCACTCGAGTATTCGAATTCTTCGGCTTCTTGATTTGCCTATCCTTAAGATTAAGATCAAAAGGGGTATTTGGATTCGCTGGAATGCTCCCTCGTCTCCTTTTTTCAAGCTGAATGTGGACGGATCTGCCGTGGGAGGTATGGCTACGGGAGGTGGAGTCATTCGTGACTCAAAAGGACATTTCATTTCTGGTTTTTTTAAATCATATGGCCAAGGTACCAACACAGGTGCTGAATTCATGGCTCTTCGGGATGGGCTCTCATTATGCCGAAAGCTTCAGCTATCACAGGTGGTGATTGAATCTGATTCTGTTGTGGTGGTTTCGGCTATTAAAGGTCAGCATAGTTGCCCTTGGATGTTTACATATGTAGTGCGTCATTGTCTATCTTTAATGGGAAATTATCGGTTAGAGCACATTTATAGAGAAATGAACTTTGTTGCGGATCGGTTAGCTCATGCAGCGCACAGTTATGGTTCCAGGGAATTCCATTTGGTCTCTCATCTACCGTCAGAGGTTCGTCGGGCGCTTCAACAGGATGCGCTAGGTTTATTTAGTTTTCGCACTAAGTGATTTGTGTTGTCCTATCTTTTGATAGCGTTTGTGGTTGTATTTTTGTTTCGAGGTAAGGCCCCTTTGTCCCCCCTTTTTTGGGTTAGGCTGGTTGTCCCCCTCATGCTTGTTTCCTTTTCTTTTAATTAATAAATTCCCGCAGGTGTCGCCCTGCTTCCCAAAAAAAAAAATTAATAATAATTTCTGAACCGTGGATTGTGGGTGGTGATTTTAATATCATCTCTCACTCGTCTGAAAAACTTGGTGGTGTTGGTTGTGATATCCAAGGGATGTGTGATTTTAACTCTTTTCAAAATGAAGCGGGTCTTAGTGATGCGGGATTTATTGGGAGTCAATACACTTGGTGCAACAATCAAGAAGGGGGGTCTCGTATTTGGCAACGGTTGGATAGAATTCTTGTTAATGGCCTTTATAAAGCAACCTATCCAGCTTTTTCGGTTCAGCATCTCAGCAGGATTCAGTCTGATCACTCCCTCTTTTAATCAATTTCCCCTTTTTTAAGAGACTGAAAGGGGCTTTTCGTTTTCATAGGATGTGGCTTGATCATGCTAATTTCCAGGATTTTGTGATTTCTCAATGGGGCTGTGACGACCCGACCCGGATCTCAAGACGAGATCCCAAGGTCGTGCCATCAGGACAAACTAAGGGACAGACAAGCACCTCGCTAAGCATAATGGTGCGAGTCAAAAGATGAGCCAACAAGCTCAAGACAGGAAGGTAAAGCCATAACGGCTGGTACAGGATAATAAAAGCTAAAACCTGCGGAAGCAAAACCAAAATGGGACCCGAGCTAACAAGCTCCCAGATAAAAACAACCAAAGAGATAGTAAATCTCTCGGCCCAAAAATTCGACGCACGTGACGCAACATTAGACACGCGCCACAAACCATCGGCACCCAAGGCCGGCAACTATCAAAATCCCAACCTGATAAACAACACTCAACGGCTATAACTTGCCGGAGGAACAATTCGACTACAACAGTAATATCAATGCTAAACCACCAACCAAAATCTCACGACTAAAACTGTCGGAGGTAGGAACAATAATAAATACAAACTAGAATAAACGAGCCACATATGCTCGAAATGACAACAGAAATAATTCTAAGGATACAGAAGCTCGGATATACAACCGGCTCCCAAATACACAACAATAACATAATACTACAATCTACCCAAGTAAAGTCTACATAACTTTACATTCGAGCCTCACAAATAAATACAACATTTATATAAAATAACACAAAGCTTATGGCTTGAAAGACCACCTACTAGAAATCGCTATCCGAAGCCGCCGCGCGTACTAACGGGATCACTGCACACACTAGGGCAAACAATCACACGGAGTGAGTCATAATGACCCAGTAAGTTTCTAAATGCACTATATGGCATATTATGTCATGGCATGGCATAATGTACAATCATATAAAAATCATGGTATCATGCTAGTATACCAACAAGAAACATGTACTTAATTTTTAAAGCACATAACTCACATAAATCATGTAGCATAATATCTTTCATATAAATGCTCACAAATAAACATGTGTAACAAGAACGAATCGAACTGTTACAATCAAATCCGGGTACAAAACCCAACCAACTTACCATGAGATCAAATCTCAAACCAAGATCCGGGCTCAATTCCCAATCAATTATACCCTGGGGTTTCGTCCCCAAATAATCACAACTCACCAGTTTCCCTTAATGAGTACTCGTTACATTCATCCAGTCTCCGGATGAGAAATGGGAGCTCGAAAGTAGGCTAGATGGCTCTCTCTCTCAACCACATCCCACTATTGGCCAAATAGTGAGGAGAAAAAGGACCCAATGCAACGATTCATAGCGATTGTTTCCAAAGACTATGAATCGTCCCATTGCCGACACAACAACCAAACCCGCCAGCTGGACTTTAAACCAAACGATCAAGTAGATATTTACTTGCATAAACCAATGAGACCAAGTTCATTATTATCGGGCTCATTAAATCATGTAGGACATAATGCTCTACAACAATCTCATCAACCATGCACATAATTGCATATAACCACATAGGACATAATGCTCTACGAAATCTCATAAACCATGCATGCAATTGCATATAAACAAGTAAGGCATAATGCTCCACGAAATACCATAATCCATGCACATATTTGCATATAATCAAGTAGGACATAATGCTCTACCAAATACCATGAACAATGCATATATTTGCATATAACCATTGTGTTCAACTAACTTACAAGTTTAGTTCAAAACTACATATTGAGGTACTCATTATTCCTCAAGTCATCAACCAAGTCAAGTATAGCATACAAGCTTAATAAAATATAATGTGAGGTCTTCCATAATCCTCAACTCAAATCAAACCGAAGACTACTACGTTAGTCTCAAAATATCCACAATTCAAGACTTATTATTTTAGTCTTTTATTTCAAGTACACCGGACTCAATCATAGTCCTAATCGTCATACATGATCGACATTACCAATTCCATACTCAAGAACAACATGACTACTCCATAGTCACTTTCTCACAAATGTTTTCATATACGCGCAACCAAAATCCTTAAGAAGAGAATTCTTTCTTAATCTTCTCTTGAATATTCTCGTGACCTTATGTGGGTCTCTATTGTCACATGCTCTAACAAGCATGCTCAAAATATATTTCTAGTAAGTCTCCATAACATGAGTGTCGCCATTGGACACAACCCAAAAACCCGGTGTGCACAAACATAACCCAAACAAACCCAAACATTGTAGGGTTTCAACCCAAGGCTTTTTTTTATCATTTTATTGGCCTTATAACGACTCTGTTGAGTCTTACTAACACATTTCATTCTTTATGTGTTTTATAACTCCACACCGAAATAATTCATTAAAGTTTACAAACAATTCCCAATAGTCATTCGAGCTTAATTCCCAAGACTAAAATCTCCACAACACATCACAATCATAACCCATTTAAAGTTTGGAAGTTATATGTTTCACTTCATTAATCAAACGAAATCCGATCATCGTAGGATTTCAACCCAAGTTCATTTAGCACATTATCGAACTTATAATGACTCGTTGAGTCCAATTTACCCTTTCTAAAATTTTAGGGCATAGAAGCCATGGTTCTCAATACCCCTTTATATTCGTATCTAACATCAATAGCCATCTTCCCAAGTTTGTTTAACTCACATAAACCCAACAAAACCTTTATTAATGCAACATAGAACGAATTCATCACTTTGAGCATACCTTCATTTAGTTCACCTTACCAATCATATTCTCCCAAAATATGATTTAATCACACAACATGGTCTAATATATTCTACTAGACATATCTAACATAATAATCATGTTTACCAACATGTTAATAAGCCAAGTCACATTTAGGGCAAAAATCCCCTTCCAAGTATCTCTATCAATCAAACTCAATACCCATGAATAATTCACATAGCCAAGCTTAATAGACCATTTAACACATGAATTTCATATAAATCAAGGTCTCACATAGGTCCACCCAAGCTCTATCAACAAATTGGAAACCTAGGGTTCATGGCATCTCTAACAACCCAAGAAATTGCATCCATTGACCTCACATAGCAAGAATGATTGTTTCCCTAAGGTCAATGGAGCCAAAAGAAAGAAGAAGAGAGGTAGAAACTTACCTTTGTTCAGCCCTCTCAAGCCACAATCCCGAAATTCTTGGTGGTGGGTGTTGTTCTCTTCAATCCCCTCTTCAAAACTATGGTGTAGCTTGAGAAATGAAGGTCCCAAGCTATGGCCTCCAAGATTGGGCACTCAAGAACTCTAAAAATCTCCTCTCTCAAGCTCTCCCACGTTTTTGTGAAGTGTAGGCAGAAAATGAGAGGTTTAAGTGTTGCTTTGTGTCTTATATATGATAGAAACTAAGTGGGTGTAGGTTAGATTAGTGGGGTGTTTCTCTTTAATTAACCACCTTAATCTCACCCTAAAACTCTAATAGATGGTTAGGACAAATCATAAGACACTTAGGAAGGTTTAGGATTAGTTTAGGATGGGTTTGGGTGGGGATAGGATAGGCAATTGGGTGAAATGGGTGAAAAATCCCGTAACAGGGATCTGGGGGTTATGCGGTCGCATCAAGGCAGGCCATGCGAGCGCATGGTCCCTGCTTTCCTCCTCCCGGTTTTTGTTTCTTCCTTGCTCGTGTCCGGTCTTTCCCACATGCAACCGCAAGCCTTAAAGCTTCGAAATGGCCTATTATTCAACCCTAAAGGACCTCAAACACTTGGCTAAACAAATCAAGTCTTAAACCACCCTCAAAGTTGGTCCAGAACCCTCACAACAACTCCCGAAACAACCCGGTGCGAAACCGACGCAAGGCGCAACATCTCTCTAACGAAACGTCGAATGAAACCACAAACCGACGGGCAACAACCCATGGTTATAAACACTTCAAAGAGCTATAGAATAGGCCTAAATGCCTCTCAGATGATGAACAACAGATAGGAGAAAAGGGCTCCCGAAAGACGAGACGATCACCCGGCTCAATCTCGAACTACGCGATAAGGAGAATTGCTATCCTCGAAGCGTCAAAACTTCACGAGACTTATGGAATGCATCCAATTAGAAGTCTAACACATCTAAACATGTTATTTAATCATCATGTAAAGATCTAGGACCAAATCGAGGTCAAGAACACAAAACCCGAATAACCTCTCAATCGCGTCGCATTTCGACTATCGTCGGGTTACGACTTTTGACTTTAGCAAGTCAACAACTATATGACATCTCTTAAAAGTGTTTTGGTCTTAATGTGATCTCTCATACACATCTAGACTCTCTCACGAACCAAACAAGCAATCAACCAAAGAAGAAATGCGAGCATTGCACGCAATTCAAGCTAACCAGGAATCGGGATCTTACAGGGGCAATATCAGTGTGGGTTCGGCACTGGAATGTTTACACAGGAAGTTAGCGCTGCTTCGGCGCTCTCTAAAAGACTGGAATTGGAACGTTTTCGGACATGTTCAACGGCAGTTAGCGATGAAACAGGATGAAGTGCTTCAGTTAGATTTTAATCTACGCAATAGCCGGGTCTTCGAAGATGCGCATGCATTCTGAGATGGTTAGGTTGGAAGTTCAGACAATTGTTAAAATGGGATTCCGAATTATTACAACAGAAAAATCGACAACTTTGGCTTAAAGACGATGATCGAAATTCTTCTTTCTTTCATGCTAGCCTTCATGAAAGGTTGAGGATTAATTCTATTCGGCTCAAGTTAGAGGATGGCAGTTGGTGTACAAATCATGAGACGATCGGGGGTATGGCAGTGGATTATTTCTCCTCTTTATTTTCGACCTCTCCACATGCAATTGTAGAGGATTTATTTGTGGGAATTCCTAAAACAGTTTCTGAGAGGGATAATGAGATGTTGGTTGGCATTCCTTCAGAAGAGGAAATCTGGGCTGCGATTAAAGCTTTGAATCCAAATAGTGCTCCGGGTCCGGATGGTTACATGGGATGGTTTTACCAAGGTTGCTGGAGTATTATTAAGACGGATGTTATAAGGGCTGTGCAGGAATTCTTTCATAACTTTCATCTTCCTCGGGGATTGGCAGCTACTACTCTTGTGCTTGTTCCTAAGGTTCATAATCCCACTTCTCTTTCTGATTTGCGCCCTATCAGTCTCTGTAACTATTCTAGTAAAATTATTTCTAAAATTTTGGCAACCCGTCTAGCGGTGATATTGCCTAATATTATCTCTGGGGAACAAGCGGGTTTTGTGCGAGGTAGGAGCATACATGAGAATATTGCGCTGGCTCAGGAACTTGTTCATCGGATTGGTCATAAAGTTAGGGGAGGTAATGTTGCCTTTAAATTAGACATGTCAAAAGCCTATGATCGGTTGGAGTGGGATTTCCTTATTCGGGCTTTGTCTGCGTTCGGTTTCAAGGACAGATTTTGTAACTGTATCTTCTCTCTGATTAGTAATGTCTGGTATTCTATCCGTATTAATGGGAATAACTTTGGATTTTTCAAATCCTCAAGAGGTGTCAGGCAGGGAGATCCTCTTTCTCCTTTGTTATTTATTTTGGCTCAGGAGATCCTTTCTTTTAATCTGAATAGAGCCATTGAAGATCGGGTTATATCTCCATATTCCCATGGTCGGGGGGGCCTTTCTATTTCTCACCTGTTCTATGCGGATGATATGTTGCTGTTTTGTAATGCTTCCAAAAAGTCAGTGCTGTCTCTTCGGAAAATTATTGGTGATTAGGAGAAAAGTTCAGGCCAGTTGATAAATCTTTGCAAGAGTGGGTTTTATACATCTGCCTCTTGTTCTCTTACCAAGAAGAATCGTATCTCTTCTTGGTCGGGTTGTTCGAGTAAGTCTTTCCCTCTTCAATACCTTGGTATTCCTATTTCCCCAGGTCGGGTTAAATGTTGTTATTTTGAAGATCTTGAACATAAAATTTTGAATCGTATTTCGGGTTGGAAAACTAAGCTTCTCTCGATGGGAGGGAAAATTACGCTATTGAAATCAGTGCTTAGTAGTATTCCGATATACTGCTTATCTGCTATCCGAGTTCCTTCTACTGTTTTAAGGTGTATTGAGTCGCATATGGCCAATTTTTTCTGGAGTTCAATGGGGGAGAATCGCTCTCATTGGGTTGCTTGGGACACTATCTGTCGGCCTACTAAGGAGGGTGGGATTGGAATTCGATCTTTGACTCAAGTTATGGATTCTCTTCATGCGAAAATGGCTTGGAATGCGCTGCAAGGTAACAGTTTATGGGTTCGATTTGTGCGTAACAAATATTCTGATTCTCAAGGCTTCTCTTGTCCGTTGGTGGCTTCTAGTCACTGGAAGGCAATTATGCGCCACCTATCTTCTGTGGCAGCTTCTTGCAGATGGGTGGTTGGTAAAGGTGAAGTTTCCTTTTGGCTAGATAATTGGTGTGGTGAAGTGTTGTTTAGTCCTCATCCAGTTGATGCAAATCTGGTTCTTCGTGATGCTCTCCATGATATTTCGCAGTTTCTTCCTTTGATTCCCCGGCATCTTCACAGTGAGGTTTTAAGAATTTCTTGTGATCAACGTGTTGAAGACAAGCTGATTTTTATTCACTCTACTTCGGGACAGGTGCGTGCGGCTGACTTTCGGGAATTGACTCGTCCTCGACATCCTTCTGTTCAATGGGCCTCAAAACTTTGGAAGCATTGGATTCCTCTTAAAATCAGTGCCTTTATGTGGAAGCTGTTATACGGTGCGGTTCCGGTGGACTCCCAAATTCAGAAAAAACAGATTTCTCTAGCTTCTAAATGTCGATGCTGCTTTAATTCAGCCTGTGAGACTCTTCAACATCTGTTTATTCATTCGGAGGTGGCTGGTCACATTTGGAGTTATTTTGCTCAGCCTTTTAATATGATTAGTTCTTATGTCTCTATCCACCACTTGTTTGAAGTTTGGAGCTCTAGTGTATCTTTGCGCAGCCAGCTAGGAGCATGCTATATGGGCATTGTTTTATTCTCATGTTGGGAGATTTGGAAGGAGAGATGTCAAGCAGTTTTTGATAATATCCTTATGTCAGCTAGTCGGATTATTAATCAAGTTAAGGCAAGTCTGCAAGAAATGTGTTAATCTTTTAACCCCAAAGATGGTTCTGCTCAGTTTGGGCGTGTGGGAATGGAGCGACTGGGTATTAATGTGAAGGTGCTGCCTTGTCGATTGGGTAAGTGGGTGCGTTGGATCCCTCCTGATGTTGGAGTCTATAAACTGAATACTGACGGGTCTTCTATTGGTGGTCTGTGTTCGGGTGGTGGCGTTATTCGAGCTTCGGATGGTCAGTTTATTACAGCCTTTTTTGCTTATTATGGGTCGGGCACTAATTCTAGAGCAGAGATCTTGGCTCTACGGGATGGTCTTCATCTATGTTGTAATCTGAATATCGGGCAGATGGTTGTGGAGTCGGATTCTTTAGTGACAGTTTCAGCAATTTCCAAACATTACAGCAGCCTTTGGCAGTATGAATATGAATTGAGAGAGTGTGGTAGTCTGTTGGGAGATTATTCTCTTCAGCATATTTTTCGAGAACAAAACTTTGTTGCAGACAGGTTAGTGGCATTGGCGCATACTCATCAAGGCTTTATGAGTTTTAATAATCATCAAGAGCTCCCTCATTCGGTTAGACTAGCTTTGCATCAGGATTTTATGGGTCTGTATAATTTTCGTCGTTAGTTTCGTCTCTCTTTTCGAGGTAAGGCTCCTCTGTCCCCCCTAAATCGGGTTAGGTTGGTTGTCCCCCTCCAGTTTGTACTTTTTCTTTTATCAATAAATATCCGCAGGGTGCCGCCCCTGCTTCCTTAAAAAAAAAAAAAATCTTTGACACAAAATGTAGAAATACAATTTACAAAAGTGCATATGGTGAGAATTACAGGTGTTGAACAATTCAAAGTTTATTATTTTACTTTCATGACTTCCATTTTACCTCAAGTATCTTACCTCAATTCAATGTTTGGTTATAATTCAAAGTTTTCTAGCTGTAACATGGACTTCCATTTTACCTCAAGTAACCTGGACTTCCATTTTACCTCAAGTATCCATGTCAACAGGAACAATATAAGTTTGGTTATTCTTTGAAAGTTTTTATTTGTTTTCTTTTAGTAAATCTTACACTTAATCTATTCTGGTATGGTTGAAGTGAAGGCCCCACCAAGGATTGGGAATATTCGTAGAAGCTCTCAGTCTTACGGTAAGCCTCTCTCTCTCTCTCAAAGAAAACTTTCATGTAAACAAAGTCACCAGATAATGTTGATATATGTCCAACCTAGAGTCCATGAATCTTCATTGTTATTGAATTTTGCAAGTTATACGGCCGTGTTCTGTCAAATATAAATTAAATTTTGTTGTTCCACATGAGGACAGAGCTTTGTTGTTGTAGTGGGCAAAATATACCTTGGGATTGGTTTGCCAATTCGAAATGCATAAGGTACTTCCAGAACCTGCTAAAAAGAACTATGAAGCCTGAAGTTAGAGATGCTTTCAGGGAACCTACGGAAATGGAGCAAATCAAAGTTGATTTCAAGCTAGTGCAAGAGGAGATTCGGTCACTTAGAGCCCAACAACATCCACCAACGTCTATGTAGTTTGACATATAGACAATGTCTTTTGTTAGTCACTTGGAGGCTCTCAACATTCTCCACACTTTCATGTAATCCGACACTTCGACAATGACTTTTGAATGAAATGTTTAAACTTGAGTGGTTTTAAATGTTTGATTTTAGATTTATTTTTTTATTTTTTATAAAATGTGAAATATGAAATGTTCAATCAGGTACGATATATACATACATATATATATATATATATATATATATATATACATATATATATATATATATACATATATATATATATATATACATATATATATATATATACACATATATATATATATATATACACATATATATATATATATATACACATATATATATATATATATACACACACACACACACACACACACACACATATATATATATATATATATATATATATATATATATATATATATATATATATATATATATATATATATATGATATAAATTTGTAAAAACAAAAATTTTATGATATAAATTTTGCAACAGTATCTTCTGTTGCAATAATAATTGAAGAAAAAAATCAATTAAACATTGTAATGGAAAAGTCTGTTGCAAAAATGTAACAAAAAATGCAACGAAAAAGTCTGTTGCAACAATGCAATAAAAAATGCAACGAAAAAATCTGTTGTAAAAATACAACAAAAAAAGTCTGTTGCAAGAATGCAACAGAAAAAATTTGTTGCTATTTGCAACAGACGTCAAATGTCATTGGAAACACATTTGCAACCGAAAATTTTGAAATTGCAACGCTCGGTTTTCGTTGCAATATCATGCAACGGAATACATACAGTTGCATAAAATTTGCAACGAGGGTTTTCCAAACGGAATTTGTAACGAACTTTTTCCGTTTCAATCGTCTAATTGTACCGGAATTTCATTTTTTGCAACGGAATTTTCCGTTTCTGTTGCCCTGTTTTCTTGTAGTGTGTCTTCGATTTGGGGGAAAACAACTGGAGAGGAAGAATTACGTGATGGAACAGGACGGAGGATATGAAGGGGCATGACTGTGGATGACTCGGGTGGAGAGAGAGAAAGATAGAGATAAGTTCAGGGGTGGTGGCAGAAGGCGACGCTAGCTGCTGTGAAGATAGATGGCCGATGATGCCTGGAGATCAAGGTTGGACAGAACAATTGTAGCGGGGGCAGCACTGAAGCAAGATGTGGAGATGTAGGAGATCGCCTGGAGCAGTAGACATGGCAGTTGGGTGTTGTCAGAGGAGAAGCGGCTGCTGTGTTTAACTGGGGATGTGACGACCCGACCCGGACCCCAATGCGAGATCCCAAGTCGTGCCGTCCAAATAAGAAAGAATACGAGCATGCGAAAGTAGGATTATAAAATTCACGTGGCGCAACATTGCTTACAAATAACAACTCGGCTACACTTGGCCGGAAAATAACTTAAAATAAACAAGTCATCGGCGACGTTACAGCCGGAACCCAACAACTACTCCTACAATTATAACACATGCATATAATAACCTCAACGGCCACAACATGCCGGAGACAACAACAACAATAATATCATAAAAAAGTGTTAAGCGGAAGAAACTGTAGTGAACCAATACTATATAAACAAGCTCGACATATAAGTCGGCATACAAAAGATTATAAGTATCAAGTAATTAAGTTTACTACAACAACAAAATCCCAAGACAAGTCTAAATGACTTGCTTCCTATCGTCCTTGCCAAAATAAAAGTCTAACTACCAAAAATCCCAAAAGAGCAACCTTGAGCTCACAAGCAACCAAACGCGGGTATGGCGAATCTAGCGTGAACCGTCTCCTTGGCTCGGATCTAAGTAAAACAAAACAAACACATAGGGTAAGTCATAAAGACTTAGTAAGTTACTAAAAATGCATGTTCATGTCCTAGCATGGCATTTATCACAATTATGGTTCATGATCATCATATAGCACTTAGCACATTATTCACGTAAGTGCGGGAAAATAAATCATACAAGTAGGATATGATATAGGCACGGCCGCTATGTAGCTCCTGCAATAAACTTTGTTAACTGGTTCGTGCCATCGATGTTTTGTGAATTCATCGACTGCATCGAGAACCTACTCGGTGTAAATAGCAAGCCAATGGCGCATGCGTTATTGATACGGCACAGGGGCTACTTCCCCACCGCGGCCCACGAGGTGTGGGCAGAGGTCCCTGTGTGCGGCGATCCATAGCGAGCACGAATCTCACAATTCGTGAAGGCGATGCATCGTCCCACCCTGACGTAATAAACAAACCAAATAATGCCAGCTGGACTCAATGTGATGCACAAGTAGATATTTACTCGTCATAAACCAAATAAGGATCGAATTCGACAAGAGCGAACTCATCCGACCACGTAGGTTATTAATCTCTACAAAATCACGTCAAGGCAATTAATTGCTCAAAACCAATCATTCATAACAACTTGTCTGCATCAATTAGGCTAAACTTATATTTGAGTAAACCCAATCAAACGGTGTCCAAACTTCATAGGGATTGAAATTAGTGTTCAATGTGACGACCCGACCCGGATCCCAATACGAAATCCCAAAGGTCGTGCCGCCAAACACACAAAACAACAAGCAATGATAAATAATGGGTAAGGCCATAACGGCGATACGCCAATGACTTAAAACATATGCGAAGCTAAACAAAATATCCTAGTGGCGCCCGAGCTAACAAGCTCAAACCAAATACAACCAAAGAGATCATAAATCTCTTGGTCCGAATTCGACGCACGTGCGCGCAACATTGGGCACGTAGAACAAAACTCCCCGTCATGCAATACAAATATATAGCACAAATAACCAAGTCATCGGCGACGTTACACCGAACCCAACATTACACTAAGTCTAAGACTCTAGTCTACACACTCAACGGCTAAACATGCCGGAGTACCACATAACCAACAATATAAATAACTTGAGATAGAATAAATATGTATTTAAACAACTTGGCTCGACTAACATTTGTCGGCTCACAAAAACCAAGTACTAATAAAACAATACAAGTTCCGAATCAAAAACACAATTCTTACTACCCAAAGTGAAGTCTATATAACTTCACTTCCCAAACGTCCTTTCCAAATAAATCAAGGTTACAAAAATAATAATACTAGCAACCTTCTTAACCATATCTCGCTTCTATCGTAGAGTTGGCAGACTCCTTCGAATTACTAGCCCTGCTCAAATCTAAGGAAAACAAAGCAAACGAGTAAGTCATAATGACTTAGTAAGCTACTAAAGATGCAATGTCATGGCATGGCATAATGCTCAAATAAAACATGTACATCTTATGTCATACTCATGATGTAGCATTTCATGGTATAATTTCCCACACAAGCCAAATCCAACCATAGTCACATAGAATATAATTCTTCATAAATTATCATGAAATAAATCATATCAATAGATTATGATTCTAAATTCCGTTATATGTAGTATTTTATTTCTACATTTAAACTCCCATCAAACCATATAAACCAATTGCACCATGAGTTTCATAATTCTTCTTTTATCACAACTCATATAAAAATTCGTGAATGAGAGACTATTGTTCCCATTTTTATCATAAATAGCATGTTATATTTTTAGTATAACATAAATCATAAAAATCATCATTTCATTAGTATGTTATATTTTTACTATAACATCTTAACAAGAAACCATCATCTCATGAAAATAATCCCATTAACCATGTATCACAACAATCCATACATGCTCATAAAATAAACCACGTAACCGAGAGAAGATGATTCTCTTTTTCCCTGCTTCCGCGGCAACTCCTGCGGAAACAAACGTGCCCTCGATAACCCTTTCGTGGTATCGACGTCCCCCCACAGCTTCTCGCCGGGTTCCATAGCTATCAAAGTCATGTGTATTACTCTAACTAAGATGAGCTACTTCCCACCGTGGCCATCGGTGGAGGGGTGTAACCGCACGACGATCCATTGCGATCACGAATCCCACAATTCGTGAAGACAATGTATCGTCCCACCAAAAACTCAAACCAAAACCGCCACCGACTCAAACTCAAGCACAGGTAATATATACTCACATGCTCAAATAAAGGAAAAGTACAACACACCGTACTAATCCAATCAAGTAGATATTTACTTAAAAATCACATAGTTAAGCATTTCTATGCTAACTAACACATAAACATCTTAGAGCGATAACATCAAGTCTCTAATACCCAAGTGTTCTTCATACACTTGAAAACGCCGGAGGCTTGACCTCCATCAAAACTACCCCAAATTCGTAGGATTTCAATATGTAGTTCTCTATGTTCATATAAATCCATAATCAACTCCGTTGAGTCATTTCTACTATTTTCAAATTTGGAGGCATAGAAGCTATTTGCATCATAGCCCTCCTATTATTCATTAGCTATTATTCATGGCTAAGTTCTTAAGGTTAGCAACATTGTGCAACCCAACAATCCATTCTTTCCCAACAAAACCCCAAAACATAGATCATAGGTCAACGCTTAACATTTAAAGTCAACCATTACATTTCTAGCATGCAACACAATATAGCATTTATTCAAGCATGCTTTTATCCAAAATAACCATTAATCTAAACAAGATGCGATTTCATCTAGTATGTTCATAACCAACATGTAAATTTATCTAACATGTTCATAACCTTCAATTCATGAATTACGTTGACCAACTCACTCTTTTTGTATAAAAGTCAACTCAACCCAATGAAGTCAAACCTTACATTTTATTCATGTGAATCGTAATGATAATTCATTCTACATGCTCACAACCAAAAATTCATGAATTAGATATTAACATACTCTTATTTTCATGAAAGTCAACTTTATTCCCAAAAGTCAAACGAAGCATTTCAACATATATTCATGAATTAGATAGTATTATACTCCCATAAACATGAAGGTCAACTTTATTCCCAAAAGTCAAACGAAGCATTTCAACATATATTCATGAATTAGATAGCACTATATTCTCATAAACATGAAGGTCAACTTTATTCCCAAAAGTCAAACGAAGCATTTCAACATACAACCCATTGTAAAAATTCCTCTTTCATGATTACAACTAGAACTTGAGATTCAACAAATACCCTTCCAAAATCCCAAACATACATTCATATGATTCTAACAATTCATACTATCCATTAAAATCCTCTAAACTCATTCATATAATTAAGAACCCATTTACTACATATTCATAATACCAAACCCTAGGTTTCTAGGGAATTTTATACCCATTAATCTCAAGTCCAAACTCACAACATGAAGCTTAATATCATACTTCATTAAACACATAAATCAACCTATTCATGCTTCTAGCAAGTTCACCCAACAAAAGTTCAAAAATCAAAATAAAACCACACACAACATGCTTGTGCACTCATTGACCTCAAATAGCAATCATCTTTGTTTTCCTTAGGGTCAATGAGCACAAAATCAAGAGAATAAAGAATCTAGTAGCTTACTTGACTCGAATAAAAACTCGAAGGAATGGAAATCCGATCGGTGAAGTGGTTCCTCTCGTCAGATACGCCAAGAATCCAAAGTTTTGTGGTCATCCAACGGTTGGATCTCCTTGATTTGAGGAAGAAGAAGCTAGGGCTTCAAGCTTCCATGGTCTCCCTCTCATTCTCACTCTATACGTATTGAAGAAAGGAGGAGAAATGAAAGAAATTTCTGAATTCCTTAATGGTCTTGGGTATTTATACCTCCACAACTAATGAGGGCACAATTGAAAATTCCTTGGTACAATTAGTGAGTGTTAGATGTAATTAATCACTAATCAAACCTTAATTGACTCCCCAAATATGTTAGGACATGATTAGGACTAAATATGGGAGGTTAGGAAGGGTTTAGAGGGGGTTTAGTGGGGGTAGAATAGGAAATGAACATCAAAAATCAAAACAGGGACAAGCTGTCCACTGCTACAGTACTCCCATTCCGCGGCCCAACTTGCGATGGCTCCAGTTTGAACACCGCTCGACGAAACGACGCGATTTCTTCTCCTGCCACTCAGTAAATGTCCTAAGTAGAAGCCTTAAAAACCCCAAACCAAACAAAAATTTTCTCGATGGTTTCTCGATCAAACAAATCAGTCACAGCACAAAAATCAACCAGAATCGTTGTATAACGGATGAAATTACACGTAACAAACTAACGATCGAAAAAACGAATGAACAAGCATAATTACTTGTTTTAAAGCATGTTAAAAGACTAATGAAATGTACCAAACACATACCCAATGTTACACCAAAACTAAGTGTACGGAAAATACGGAAAGCGATACGTAACAAAACGCGAATCGCGAAATCAAACATATGACGACGACTATACTTTGAACGTCGTGACCACATGTAAACTTTATTAAAAATGATTATAAACACTTCAAAGGGATATAGAATAGGCCTGAATATCACTCAGATGATGAAGAACAGATAGGAGAAAAGAACTCCCGAAAGACGAGACGCTCACACGGCTCAATCTCAAACTACGCGATAAGGAGAATTGCTATTCTCGAAGCGTCAAAACATCGCAAGACTTAAGAAATACATCCAACTGGAAGTCTTAATACATCTAAACATTTTAATCAATCATCATGTAAAGATCTAGGACCAAATCGAGGTCGTGAACACAAAACGCGAGTAAACTCACAATTGCGTCGCATTTCGACTATCGTCCGAAGTTACGGCTTGTGACTTTAGCAAGTCAACAACCAAATGGCATCTCTAAAAAGTGTTTTGGTCTTAACGTGATCTCTTGTACACATCTAGACTCTCTCAGAAATCAAATAAGCCATAAACCAAGGAAGAAATGCGAGCATTGCACGCAATTCAAGCTAATCGGGAATCGGGGTCTTACAGTTTCTTTATCTACTAGTTTATTTTTTTTAGTGTACTTCTAGTATACAAAGGATGCGTCACATGTTTTGACGCCTTTGGTATATATAATTCTTACTTATCATTTTCTTGAGTATACTTCTAGTGTACAAAGGATGTGATACTTCGGTTTTCTTTAGTAAGCACACTAGCAATGTGGTACCAAATACCAAAATTGCTTTTTTGTTCACCGGGCTATGGAACCACTAGTAGCCCGTTGTATCCTTGATCGAAAATATTTAAACTATACACTGACCATTTATTGTTATTTTGAACTCGGTAGACGGTAGTAGCACTTTTATCGACATCATTTATGTCATACGCCTTAGAGAAGCACCCCACCCCTCCACCCCAATCACCCGCACGCACGCACACAAAATGCGTAGTTTTAATTAGTTTCTAATGCCGAACCGATGCCTCAGAATTATATAATTAGAAATTACCCCAAACATATTTGTACGTGGACTCAGCAAGACGCAGCTATGCTACTATACCAAAGCGATAACCTAGCCAAAATGAAAGAGGCAAGATCAAAGCAGCTTTTGAACGTGAGCCATCACCACCACAACCTACTCTCATTTCATCATCACCATCACAATTATGAAGGACTTCTAAAACCTCTCATTGTGTAAGTAGTAATAACCGATTGATTCTATGTTTTCTCCATTTTCTTTATAAATACTATGCAATCTTTTGTTGTTCATGAACATCACTAAATTATCAAACTCCCGTTAATGAAGCAGATTGAAAAATATGATGACATGGAATGCATGATGTTGTTTGTGGTATTGGGGTTGAGAAGAGCATAAATCCATGATTCTAAAGAATCAATTGAACCACAAAGAAAGAGTTATACAATAGGACTAGAAAATTGCTTTGCTTAGTCAAAAAACTGAAGAACAAAGATTAATTGGTACAAAGATAGCGTGTACACTCGAACTCCAAAGGGGCTTCCACTGCTTGATAAAATGCTAGTGCTTATCTTGTCATTCGCTCAAGAGCTAGTGAGAGAATATAGCAAAGAATCACATCCGTAGATGATAGTTGATCTTGTTTGTTCATCTTTAAGTTAGTACCATCTAGAGTATGTTACATCATGAATAAAATCTATCAAACTCTAATGAAAGCAGTGTCGACTTAGACATACATGTCATTATCATAGTATTACTGCCTAAACCTTTGATCGGCTACGAAACCTGGTGTTTCCAAGTGTAATATTATGCTTAATTAATAATAATATAGAACCTATATTTTATCTCTCAAGAGTTGACTACCATCACCATATTTCACAACATTTCAACCTACTTGGGTTTACAAGCCTCAAGTAAACTTCCTACTTGCAACCAGGTCAAGTAGTATAGAGTCACATCAACTCCCATTCCATTGAAGTTTATTATAAGCATTGAATTCCTTCAAATGGATTTGCAAGGGAAGGGATATCTTGTTGTTCTCGAATGAGGTTGATTGAAAGCTAGAGGTTGTGGAGATAAATGTTCTATTTTTTCATGTCGGGTTTTAGCTTACCTCAACACTCTCCCTTTTCTTGTAGAAACCCCCAATTTTTTTATATAAAATTTGTTAATTGTGCAACAAGAAAGAAAAAAGAAAGAAGGAGAAACATGAGATATAGATAGAGAGACTGTGTGTGAGATAGAGGGGGGGGAGAGAGATTTGTGTATTTCTAATTGACTACTGATCAGCACATAGACATAGTTCTGAACTAAATCTTTAACTTTACTAATATTGAAATCCTCGACCAGCTGCTTTTCTTCATTATAATTAGTCCCGGAGTTGCATTTTCCAGTCTGGGATCCACTATCACTTGTGCAGCCTCTAGTTTTCCAAAAACCTCCTTCCTGTATTTGTAGTCAATAAACTCATCTGATTCCTCCACATTTGGAAGGGATTCTTGAGTTTGTTTTGTTTCTTTGTCCTTCTCTATAGCCCCAAGCCACCGTGGTTTATTAACAAGATATCCAAGAGTTTTTCTATTTGATGCATCATCTACAACCTCAAGTTCTTCTTGACTATTGCTTGATTTTTTAGTCACATCGTCATTCCAAGTTTTCGACTTAAGTCAACAACTTTTTCTTCACTTCACGCCTCTTATTCTCGCTTCAACCGAGGATTTCTTCAAAATTAGAGGAGCGGGGTTTGGGGAATATGTGGTTTTACTACATGTGCAAATCCCTTCTCATAGCAGCCTTCTCCAAGAGGGATCTTCAATTTTCAAGAAGTAGAGTACCCTTTCCAACTCGATCACAGTGTATTCAGCCTCGATTATATTTTGTACTCTTTGTCATGTATATTCTCATCTGTATTTTAAATGCATTTAGTGAGGTAGGTAGGGCAATTGCAAGGATCTTAGCTCTTGCGCTTGATCTAGAGATTGACTTTTTTGATCAGCCAGAAATGCTTGGCAAGCCTATTGCTACTGTTGATTCCTATTTCTAGATTTGGTTGAGTCATCACCTGATTCTATTTGCACAGTGGCTAAAAGGTCTGCGTACCGATTATTGTGGCAACTGCCTTAGAATCAATTTATTTAGAACTGTTTTAGTGTTAGTCTAGGCGCAATTTCGCAAAGCCTACAGCAGCCTTGAAGGACCAGCAGACTTTGAAGTCTGCTCAATGCCGAACAGTCAAGTTAAGCCAATTCATGATATTATGACACGTGGACACCTATTCAGATATTTTAGAAAATATCTAATCCTTATATCTTCATCGAATTTCATTTTCAAGAAGTCAACTCTTCATGATGACAACTGTCCAGACTGTCTCTGAATTCTGAAGACTGAAGATATTACCCGTTTTGGCTAAGAAGACTTTCCAAGCTGCAAAGCCTGTAATCTGAATCTTTACTCGAATTGGGAATGTCTTCTCTGCACACTGCATCTCTGATGACTGTGGCTGTTACATCTTCCAAAGCGCCGACTTGCATTCAATGCAATTAAACGTTGGACACAGTTTACCATGCATCAATCCAACGGTCCAAAGATCTCTTCCTGGTATTTATTCAAGTCTTGAAGATCTGAACAACAACTCTTGCGCATTAAACTCTCAAGCTTCATCTTCAATACTCAAGCATTCAAGAGATCAAAGGACAAAGACTAACACTTCACCAAACTCTCTGAAGCTGCAGATCTACCATCTCTCATTTGTTTCAGCTTCATTTAGTTTGTCTTTAAAACTGTTCTTTAATTCTGCACGTGAAGAGAACAATTAATCATTGATTGTCTCTCTCACCTTTATACACTTGGTTAAAAACTCATTTTGTACACGATCCATTAGTGATCTTACTCATAAACCTAGTGGATAAACAAGTGCATTTTTAAAATCCAAAGCTAACCACTTTGGTAGTGGATGTAGTACTATTCACAGTACGAACCACTTCAAATTCCTGTGTGCTGTTCGAACTGTTCTTATTACTCTCATTAACTGCTTGTGCCTATCTTCTCCATAATCAGACCTTCACAAAGACTCTTAACAATTCAAAATCCTTTTGTTTCACGCCTAAACACTTCTTTTTAAATCTATCTAGAAATCTTTAAGAAGTGTTTACGAAAAGTTTTATAAAAACATAACTAGGCTATTCAACCCCCCCCTTCTAGCCTAGATTGAGCCTATTTTGGGACCAACAATTGGTATCAGAGCTTAATTCTTTGAAAAATCATTTTTCCAAGATTAACCTCTTGAGAATAGATCCTATGGCTCACTATATGCTACCTACTTCAAATACCAGCCACGTCCCAATATTGGACGAAGGCCACTTCGAAGTATGGAAAGATAAGGTTATGAGATATATGAACTCTATTGACAATCGGTTGTGGCAATGTGTTCTGACAGGTCCTTATATTCCAATGAAACCCAACCTACTTGCTGAAGTAGCCAGTGGTCCTCCTGAGATACCTAAATCTATGAACGAATGGACAGACGAAGAAAGGAGGCTCGTTGAACTCGACAGCAAGGCTATTCATATTATATCCAGCTCTGTCGACACAAGCACATATCAACAGATCATCAGATGCAAAACTGCCAAGGAAATGTGGGAAGCCTTGGTGGAATATCTTGAAGGAGATCTACCCACCGTGAGACAACAGAAGTACAACTATATTCAACAGCTTCGATTCATTCTAAAAAGATCCTAAGGAGACTCTACGGCAAGCCTACGATGATTTTGTGAGGTAGTAAATAGTTGTTACTCTTTAGGAAAAGAATATAGTGTTAAAGAAGTAAATATGAGAATTTTTAGCTTCTTTAGGAAGTTTGTGGCATGTAAAAACCATCGCAATAAAAGAGTCCAAAGACTTGAACTCCATGCACCTCGTAAGTTTGTATGCGAAGTTTAATGCCTATGAGCAAGAATTACTTCAAGCTCAAGAACAGGACAAACATTTTAAACTTCCTTCTTTTTCTGCTATCTCTCAGGAAATTCCTGCTCAAGAAAGTAAACCATCTACTTCTTCTTCAAATGAGAATGAAATTCTTCCGACGAGCAATTTGCTATGTTCAAGAAGTTTCAAAAGTTCTCAAAATTTAACAAAAGAAAGAAGCAAACCAGAGACTTTCGTAAAGATCGCCGAAAACTCACACAACAATGAGTTAGTTTGCTACAATTGCAGAAAACCGTCACTTTGCTTCTAAATGTCCTAAGCCTAAATATGAAGCCTATAAAAGAAGACCTTCTAAATCCTTTTCTAAACATAGAGGTCTTCTGGCTGAGGACTTAGAAGAAAACCATGTATCCACTTGGTTTGAAACTGATTCTGACGAGGATGATAGTGATGACTCACCTGAGCAGGCACACATTTGTCTTGTTGCTCTAGAGTCACCTCCCACCTATGACTCAGATAGTGAAGTTAAATACTCTCCTTTTCAAGCTAACATAGAACAATCTTCCTGAAGAGCCTTCAAAAGAAGAAATCCTCAAGGATGCTCAAGACATGCTAGAGGAATTCAATGAATTCAGAAAGGCTTATGTTAAGTTAGCTAAAAGTCATGAGAAGCTAGGAACTGAGAAATCCATGCTGGAAGCCGAGTTAAAAACTCTCCATGGAGTCCAGCAGGAAAGTATCAAGTTAAAAGAAGAGAACAAGTTTCTCAATGAAAAGGTTGCTTGCCTTATTGATCATGCCAAAGAGTTATCTGCTGAGAAAGAAGAGTTGCAAAAAACCATCAACTCATGGAATAACTCAACGGCTGTCTTTGATCAAATTCTCGGAGATCAGAAGCCCTCAACAGATAAGTCTGGGCTAGGATTCTCTGAAAATACTTCTGGTGCAACCTCTGAACAAGAAAATGAACATTTTACAGTGAATAGTAATATTCCCCGCACAATATCGTAAACCTAACAAGGGTAAAGAAGGAATTGGTTATACCGCTACTCCTTATAAATACCCTAAGGTTCAAATTATCAAAACAATGAAGCTTTGAAAGCAAAGCAATCATCTGGAGATAAATCATTAAAGGTGGAGCAGACTTACAGCCCTCCACCAAAGACTTCGTGAAAGCAAAGGTCGCTTCGGGCCTACGAAAAGTCTTGCTCAAACCTATCGATTCATCAACAAGATTACAGATGGTGCTATCGCTACAGAATGTTGATACCAAGCTTAAAGGAAAAATGCATGAGGTATCAAAGTCTACCATCGAAACATTCTTCGCTAAAGCAAAGACTTGTATACGACTCAAGAAGCCTCATACGTAAGCCTCCTAAGCCTCGTTAACAAGACCACTAACTCAAAAGTCATTAAGAAAAATGTTCAAAAACCTTCCAATACCCAGCATGATCATGTAGACTTCTGTAATTTTCATCACTGTACATTTTGTAAGTGTTTTGGCCACTTGGTCCATGAATGTCTGCTGAAATCCATCATGAAAGCCTGCTGGATCCCCTATTCCAAAAATCAGGCAAGTATGGGTTCCAAAAATACGCTAACCATTTGGACCCATAAAGGAAAATAAAAGGGGACCATGATTTTCTTACCTCTACATCTCAGGTGTGCTTCATGGCTAATTCCAGTTCAGAAAAGAAAGATGTATGGTATCTAGATAGCGGCTGCTCAAGACACATGACCGAGAATCCCGCCTCTCGCTAACATCTCCAAGCGTAAGTCCTCCAGTCATCTTTGGAGACAATGCTAAAGGAAGAACAATTGGCTATGGATCCATCATTCGAGGAAATCTCTCCATCGGAAAAGTCTCTTTAGTAGAAGGCTTGAAACATAATCTCCTGAGTATTTCTCAATTCTGTGACAAAGGGCTTATCTGTCAATTCTCTTCAAACAGATGTGATATCAAGGATCCAGTCTCCTGCTCAACCTTGGTCACTGGACATAGACAAGGGAATGTCTATGTGATAGACTTGAATGCTTATGGCAAGGCTGCTAATCTATGTCTTGTGGCAAACTCTGCTCAAGACAAAAGTCGGTGTGGCATAAAAGACTCACCACTTTGAACTTCAAATATCCGGCCAAGCTATCCAAAGAAGGTCTAGTTAAAGGATTGCCAAAGGTCTCGCCGATCATGATCGTGCGTGCAAAGCGTGTCAACTGGAAAGCTCTCAAAAACATCCTTTAAAAGCAAACCAGACTCTCAACGACACGACCTCTTCAACGCTACACATGGATCTCTTCGACCGGCCACTACTATTAGCTATGGTGGCTGATACACGCTAGTAGTAGTGGATGATTATACAAGATACACTTGGACGTAGATGATGTCTTCTAAAGATCACACATACGATCTTCTTACAGACTATTCGTAAGATTGCAAACGCAAAAACTCGATGAAATCGGTGACGCTCGATCGACAATGGTACCGAAGTTCACCAACAATGGAATAGCAAAGTACTGTGATGATCACGGCATTGGTCACAACTTCTCTGCAGTAAGGACACCGCAGCAAAACGGCGTTGCTGAAAGGAAGAACAGAACACTTATCGAAGCTGCTAAAACTATGCTTGCTGAAGCAAAGTTGCCCAAACACTTCTCGGCGTAAGCCGCTTCACTCAAAATGATCGTTGATCAACAAATTTCACGGTAAAACACCCTATGAACTTTGGAGAGGTAAAACCCCAAACATTGGATTTTTTAAAATCTTCGGCTGCAAATGTTTTGTAGTCTACAATGGTAATGACTACAGAGGAAAATTTGATCATAAAGCCGATGAAGGTGTATTTTTGGGTTATGCCTTACACTCCAAAGCTTACAGGGTTTTCAACAAACGATCATTAAAAATAGTTGAATCTGTTCATGTCTCATTTGATGAATTTGATTTATTAGAGCCACATGTGGCTCCAAATGTTGCTGATGACTTTGTTGATGTTGAGACAGGTACATCCCAACCATCAACCTCTAGTATACCTAATCCATCACCAGCAACTCAATCAAGTATTCCTGACCATCATTTATTATCAAACGGGTCACCAGTAGACTTCAACCCTGCTCAAGAAGATTCAATTTCAGAACCCTTTGTTTCTGAACCTGAAAATCCTATTCCTCAACTCACCTATGAACCAGCTTCTGAACACAACACTCATCAAGACACAGCTGATCTTCCTTCTAGCCCTCCTTCTGAACCTTGTCATGAAGAAACAGCAGCAAATCATCACATTCCTGCTGTCTCAAGAACATGTAAAGACCATCCAATCTCTCAAATCATTGGTGACATTCATGTTGGAGTTCGAACTCGAAGATCCTCCAAGAATGAATGTATGTTCTGTGCTGCATTCGTTTCAGAAGAAGAGCCAAAGAAGATCGAAGAAGCTCTTCAAGATCCAAGTTGGCCGGAAGCCATGCAAGAAGAACTTCAACAATTTGAACGATGCCAAGTATGGAAGCTAGTCCCAAAGCCTGCTGATCATACTGTCATTGGCACAAAATGGGTGTTCAGAAATAAGAAGGATGAGGATGGGAACATAGTTAGAAACAAAGCAAGACTCGTTGCACAAGGATATCGTCAAGAAGAAGGAATAGACTATGATGAAACATTCGCTCCTGTAGCAAGATTGGAAGCTATCAGAATCTTCTTAGCCTATGCTACATACAAGGACTTTGTGTTGTATCAAATGGATGTCAAGAGCGCATTTCTAAATGGTGATCTTCAAGAAACGGTCTACGTTGCTCAACCTCCAGGCTTTGTAGAGAAAGGGAAAGAAACTCACGTCTACAAGCTTAAGAAGGCCCTCTATGGTCTTAAGCAAGCTCCTCGAGCCTGGTATGAAACCCTATCCAAATTCTTAGTAGAACAAGGATTTATGCGAGGCAAGATTGATACCACTCTCTTCATTCTCAAGCACAAAGGACATTCTCTGCTGGTACAAATTTACGTTGATGATATCATTTTCGGATCCACCAATGAGAAGCTGTGTAAGCGATTTGAAACGCTTATGACTGGCAAGTTTCAAATGAGTATGATGGGAGAACTCACATTCTTCTTGGGTCTTCAAATTCAACAATCCAACAAAGGAATATTCATCAGCCAATCCAAGTATGCTAAAGATCTTGTCAAAAAGTTTGGATTGGAAACAGCAAACTCCTTTGATACACCAATGACTGCTAAATGCAAACTTACTAAAGATTTACAAGGAAAGAAAGTTGATATCACCCACTATAGGGGATAATTGGATCTCTGCTTACCTCACCGCCAAAACCGACATAGTGTATGCTGTTGGGGTGTGTGCTAGATTTCAAGCAGATCCTCGTGAGTCACATCTTCTTGCAGCCAAAAGAATCATTAAATACGTATCAGATACCACCAACTTAGGTATCTGGTATCCAAGGGAATCCTCTTTCAACTTGGTTGGATACTCAGACGCAGACTATGCTGGTTGCCAGATTGACAGAAAAAGCACTAGTGGAACTTGTCAATTTCTAGGAGACAGACTTGTCTCTTGGGCTAGCAAGAAACAAGCATCCGCTTCAAATTCCACCACCAGAGTACATAGCCGGTAGCCGCCCAACCTGCTTTGGATCAAACAACAGCTTGGTGGACTACGACATCAAAGTAGCAGACTGCCCAATCATGTGTGATAACACCTCAGCAATCTCTATCACCTACAATCCCGTGATGCACTCCAAGACAAAGCATATCGATGTTCGATATCACTTTCTAAGGGACAATGTAGAAAAGAGAAACATTAGCATGAAGTATATTTCCACCGACCATCAATCGGCACATCTTCACCAAAGCTCTAGAAGCAGACATGTTTGCTTATCTAAGGGGAGAGCTTGGTATGCTTGACCCGACTGCTTAAATTTAATTTAAAATTAATTTTTCATTATAATACTTGAAATTTTTTTTTAAGCAGACTTGAAATTTTTTTAAGCAGACTTGAAATTTTCTCTTAAGCAGCCTTTAAAAATTTAAAATCAAGAATTTATAAAGTCACTGGAAGAAAAATAAGCTTTCTAAACTATAATTTTGAGAGGGAGGCTTATGCAAATTTTGAGGGACTAATTTCGAAATTGGTTGAGTTAATTTTTGAAAAGGCATTTTTCTCTTTCCTAAAAGCCGTCATTCATTAAGTCTTGTCATCAAAAGGCGTCTGACTTAATGACATTTCACAAGTCTCTATGACTGACGGCACGTCCTTTCCTTTATAAACCCTCAACCGCCAAAAAGCTCATTTTACCAAAACTGTCTCTTGCTATTCTCTCTCTCTAAAGTTTTCTTCTCTCTACAATTTTCTGCTTCCTTCTTCCTGTTCGATAGTCGATTCTGCAGATTCACCTCATTTTCGTCTTCTTCTTCTGCAAATCTTCGGAAATGGTAAGAAATTTCTAACCCTAACTCAGTAAACTCAGTGTAAGCTAAGTTATGCTCTCTCATCTATATCTACGCCATTATTGACTGTTCATATGACTGTTAACTCCATATCTTTTAAATCTTCAAATTTTACTGTTCATTACTGGTAATATATTCTTATAAACATTCTTGAACTGTGATTTTAGTATTCTCGAGTTACATTTGCCTCAGATATGGTACATTTCATGAGTTGTCCAAATTTCTAGGGCTTAATGCTTCACTTTGCTTATATTTCGAAGTTCTTGAGTTTTTGCCCTAATTTTCAAATGCTTTTAGGTCGGAACTTCTGCATCTGCTGCCTCGAACAGCCTCGAATCCACCTGTTGAGATTCCAACTCTGCCCCCAACTATGTATCACCCGGGGATGTGCATCGACGAACCATCTGTTCGTGCTTATGCCTCCGAGTCAAGATTGTGGACGACTGAACTAGCCCGCATTCTCGCCACTGCTCATGCCGAGGATGAAGACTTCACTATCCGCTAGTCAAGAATTCTATCGGGCTACAAATGACTCACGGTCTTCTATCACGCCGTTGTCGAACGCCACCATTACTATCACTGCTTCCAGAATTGCCAAGATTATTGGCGTGGAGTTCGATGGCCCTACCTCTCTCACAGACGCTGAAAAGGCCACTGCCTGGTCCTACATGCGTGGGGAGAACACTCCAAGAGAGGCCGCCGCTAAGATGAAGAGGACTTTGTTCAAGATGACGCCTACTTCCTCACCATCTCTTCGACAAGAGTATGATCTTCAAGAATGGCACCCATGACATCATGACGCCGTATCACTGAGTACACGTCTCGCCGTCATCCCAACCTGTCGACTCAACCGGGCATGCATCTTATTTGAGATGATCTGCGATGCCGTTGATGCCGCCAAGAAATCAATCAAGCGACCTTTGTCGCTTATCAACACTCTTCTTCGGTCAAACACGAAACTTCATACCCACATATTTGCCTTTGAGAAGAAGAAAGTCCAAAAATCTATCCAATTCACCAAAGACCTTCATCATCAACTACCAGAAATTGAAGAACGAGAAGAGAGTTCAGCAGGGTCTTCACCCTCTGGTCATCGTCCATGCCCTGAAGCCCCCTCCACTTAAAGTTATCAGAATCAATCCTGAGACAACCGTGGACTCCTTCATGGCTAAGCAATGAGCAAGAAGCTATCCAAAGGAAGCCGCCGGCAAGGCCGCCGATCTAGCCTCCCTCAACTCTCAAAAAGAAGAAGAAGATCTCTTCTGCTGAGGAGGAGCCGGCCCCAAAAAGAGGAAAGTTGCTTCCTCTTCTAGCAGCTGCTAACCATCGCTGCACCCAAGTTAAACGGAGAAAGAAGACCGCTGCTCCTTCTGCTCCTACTCCAGTGCCCGAAGAGGCTGCTGAACCTGATGCTGCTCCTCTCCGTCCCCGTAAGCGCAAAACCAAACGCGTTGAACCCTCTGAACCTTTCATCCCCTTCATTCCACCTTCCTCTCCAATTACTTCTTCCTCCCTTCCTTTCATCTTCAATGCCTACCTGGCTGGGGAGGAGCCCACTTTTCGCTCCTTCTCCTCTCCTATATCCTCTTCAACCCCTCGTTGTTGAGGAGGAGCCTTCTTCACTGCTCCTAAGAAAAGAAACGCAGACTTCGCAAGAAGTCTGTGGCTCCAACACCCTCTCCACCTCGAGACACTATCCCTTCTCCGCCACCTTCACCTGAACCCATCTCCACCATTAATCCAGAAACCTCACTAGCCATTGTACCAGTTCTCTCACACTCTGCTCCCTCTACCTCTTCCCCTTCCTTCTCTATGCCCGATCACTTCTCTCCTCTTGCCCCTCACATATCTACTCTTCTTTACCAAACAACCTTTCTACCCGAGATCTTCCTCCTATCTCTCAATACATCACCCCTATCTCTATCTCTTCTAACCTTTACCAGATCCTTTTTCCTTCCATTTCCTCTGCCACCCATTCTTTTCTATTTAACCTTTCCTTCATTTCTGATCTCTTTTACCCTTCTAACTCCCCTCCTAACTTTATTCTTCTACCTGACTATCCCTTTCCTTCCTACCTCTTAGAAGCATCCTCTTCCTCTTCTGCTTCTCACTTCTCTGTCATCAGCCTAGCCACTGACATTGAAGTTGATTCCAAACCCTCTTCTCCTCCACCTACAACCTCTGCTGACAACCCTGCTTCATCTTCCGCCTCTCCAAACCCTGCTCATCATCCCTCCACAAGCCATATTTCCATTAACCTTAACCCTTCTCTACCTACCAACGCTGCTGATCCTGCCATTCTGGATCTTCTTCGAGCAAACAACGACCAGCTTGCTCAGCTCAACAGGACGGTCTCCTCTATGGCCCAGCAGATTGATGTGCTCAGCTATGGCCTCAATGCTACTCATGCCACCATTTTGACATCGGAAGATTGTTGATCAACTAGTGAACCACACTGCTCAGCCTTCACCACTCATGTGTTCCCGGTTCAAGATCAACAAGCCGCCTCGATAGGTATGCCGCACTCTCCAAAGAAATCAAGATTCGTGGCTTCTTCGATGAACTAAAACCGGATGGCTCGAGCAATTCTAGTCAAGGAGGTTGTCGATTTCACAAATCTTCGCCTAGTTGAAGAAGCCAATGCCAAATAGAGGGTTGGTGCCATCAGGAGGAGAGAGCTACTCACTTTTTGAATCAAGCCCCGATTGAGAACGTAACCGCCACGAACGCCTAAATGACGTAATCGAGTCCGGGTTGAGATTACTTAGAACGAAGACGCTCAAATTTCCAACCTATTATGAATCTGCTGGTATTTAGTTCTCGAGTTCTCAGATCTTTGTTTTTAAACTATGTTGTTTTGTTAAAATCTCGCTTAAAATGCCTTTTGTTTAACCACGTATGACTTAGTTTTTCCAAGTTTAAATTGCTTTATCTTGATATTGTCTGCTCTATTTAAACTTCGTGTTTAAATCTTTACATGCTTATCTCTTT
>CM028382.1:1724421-1764517 GCA_013146195.2 Codonopsis lanceolata | reverse complement strand
TTAAAAAGTAAATATGAAAATTTTAGCTTCTTTAGGAAGTTTGTGGCATGTAAAAACCAACTGCAATAAAGAGTCCAAAGACTTGAACTCCATGCACCTCGAAGTTTGTATGCGAGTTTAGCGATCTATGAGCAATTACTTCACTCAAGCAGGAGACAAACATTTTAAACTTCCTTCTTTTTACGCTATCTCTCGGGAAATTCTGCTCAAGAAAGTAAACCATCTACTTCTTCTTCAAATGAGAATGAAATTCTCTCGGACGAGCAATTTGCTATGTTCGTTAGAAGTTTCAAAAGTTCTCAAAATTTAACAAAAGAAAGAAGCAAACCGGCAGACTTTCGGAAAAGCTGGCAAACTCACACAATAATGAGTTAGTTTGCTACAATTGCGAGAAACACAGTCACTTTGCTTCTAAATGTCCTAAGCCAAAATATGAAGCCTATAAAAGAAGACCTTCTAAATCCTTTTCTAAACATAGAGGTCTTACAGTGAGGACTTAGAAAAAAAATGTATCCACTTGGTTTGAAAGCGATTCGGCGAGGGATGATAGTGATGACTCACGGGCACACATTTGTCTTGTTGCTCTAGAGTCACCTCCCACCTATGACTCGAGATAGTGAAGTTAAATACTCTCCTTTTCAAGCTAACATAGAACAATCTTACGAAGAGCCTTCAAAAGAAAAATCCTCGAGGATGCTCGAAGACATGCTTTAGGAATTCAATGAATTGAAAGGCTTATGTTAAGTTAGCTAAAAGTCATGAAAGGGGAGGCGAAATCCATCTTTGAGAAGCGGTTAAAAACTCTCCATGGAGTCAGCGAGGGAAAGTATCAAGTTAAAAAGAAGAGAACAAGTTTCTCAATGAAAAGGTTGCTTGCCTTATTGATCATGCCAAGAGTTATCTGGCGAGAAAGAAGAGTTGCAAAAAACCATCAACTCATGGAATAACTCAGCGGCGTCTTTGATCAAATTCTTGGAGATCGAAGCCCTCAACAGAGATAAGTCGGGCTAGGATTCTCTTAAAATACTTCTGCTGCAACCTCACGAGACAAGAAAATGAACATTTTACGGTGAATAGTAATATTTACGCACAATATCGAAACTTAACAAGGGTAAAAAGAAGGACTTGGTTATCTTGCTACTCCTTATAAATACCTAAGGTTCAAATTATCAAAAACAATGAAGCTTTGAAAGCAAGGCAATCATCTGCGGAGATAAATGCATTAAAGGTGGAGCGGACTTACAACGGCCCTCCACCGGCACTTACGTAGAAAGCAAAGGCTGTTTGTTTCGGGGCCTACGAAAAGTCTACTCAAACCTATCAGATTCATCAACGATACTACAGATGGTGCTCTTGCTACAGAATGTTGATACCAAGCTTAAAGAAAAATGCATGAGGTATCAAAGTCTACCATCGGCAAACATTCTTACGCTAAAGCAAAAGGCATTGTATCTGAGACTCAAGAAGCCTCATACAGAAGCCTCTAAGCCTGCTTGTTAACAAGACTACTAACTCAAAAGCTGCTGTTAAGAAAAATGTTCAAAAACCTTCCAATACCCAGCATGATCATGTAGACTTCTGTAATTTTCATCACTGTACATTTTGTAAGTGTTTTGGCCACTTGGTCCATGAATGTCTGCTGAAATCCATCATGAAGCTTCTTTGGATCCCTATTCAAAAATCGGGCAAGTATGGGTTCCAAAAATACGCTAACCATTTCGACCCATAAAGGAAAATAAAAGGGGACCATCATTTTCTTACCTCTACATCTCAGGTGTGCTTCATGGCTAATTCCAGTTCAGAAAAGAAAGATGTATGGTACCTAGATAGCGGCTGCTCAAGACATATGGAGAATCACGCCTTCTCTAACATCTACGAGCGAAGCTCCTCCAGTCATCTTTGGAGACAATGCTAAAGGAAGAACAATTGGCTATGGATCCATCATTCGAGGAAATCTCTCCATCGGAAAAGTCTCTTTAGTAGAAGGCTTGAAACATAATCTCCTGAGTATTTCTCAATTCTGTGACAAAGGGCTTATCTGTCAATTCTCTTCAAACAGATGTGATATCAAGGATCCAGTCTCCTGCTCAACCTTGGTCACTGGACATAGACAAGGGAATGTCTATGTGATAGACTTGAATGCTTATGGCAAGGCTGCTAATCTATGTCTCGTGGCAAACTACGCTCAAGACAAAAGGCTTTGTGGCATAAAAGACTCAGTCACTTGAAATTCAAATATCTGGCCAAGCTATCCAAAGAAGGTCTAGTTAAAGGATTGCCAAAGGTCTCTGCTGACCATGATCGTACGTGCAAAGCGTGTCAACTGGGAAAGCTCTCAAAAACATCCTTTAAAAGCAAACCAGGACTCTCAGCGACACGACCTCTTCAAGCGCTACACATGGATCTCTTCGGACCGGTCACTACTATTAGCTATGGTGGCTCTGAGATACACGCTAGTAGTAGTGGATGATTATACAAGATACACTTGGACAGAGATGATGTCTTCTAAAGATCACACATACGATCTTCTTACAGCACTATTCAGAAGATTGCAAACGCAAAAACTCGATGAAATCAGTGACATTCGATTAGACAATGGTACTGAGTTCACAAACAATGAAATAGCAAAGTACTATGATGATCACGGTATTGGTCACAACTTCTCTGCTGTAAGGACACCGCGACAAAAGCGGCGTTCTTTGAAAGGAAGAAACAGAACACTTATCGAAGGCTGCTAAAACTATGCTTCTTTGAAGCAAAGTTGCCCAAACTCTTGCGGCGTCAATACAGCCTGCTTCACACAAAACAGATCGTTGATCAACAAATTTCACGGTAAAACACCCTACGAACTTTGGAGAGGTAAAACCCCAAACATTGGATTTTTTAAAATCTTCGGCTGCAAATGTTTTGTATTCTACAATGGTAATGACTACAAAGGAAAATTCGATCATAAAGCCGATTAAGGTGTATTTTTGGGTTATGCCTTACACTCCAAAGCTTACAGGGTTTTCAACAAGCGATCATTAAAAATAGTTGAATCTGTTCATGTCTCATTTGATGACTTTGATTTATTAGAGCCACATGTGGCTCCAAATGTTGCTGATGACTTTGTTGATGTTGAGACAGGTACATCCCAACCATCAACCTTTAGTATACCTAATCCATCACCAGCAACTCAATCAAGTATTCCTGACCATCATTTATTATCAAACGGGTCACCAGTAGACTTCAACCCTGCTCAAGAAGATTCAATTTCAGAACCCTTTGTTTCTGAACCTGAAAATCCTATTCCTCAACTCACCTATGAACCAGCTTCTGAACACAACACTCATCAAGACACAGCTAATCTTCCTTCTAGCCCTCCTTTTGAACCTTGTTATGAAGAAACAGCAGCAAATCATCACATTCCTGCTGTCTCAAGAACATGTAAAGACCATCCAATCTCTCAAATCATTGGTGACATTCATGTTGGAGTTCGCACTCGAAGATCCTCCAAGAATGAATGTATGTTCTGTGCTGCATTCGTTTCAGAAGAAGAGCCAAAGAAGATCGAAGAAGCTCTTCAAGATCCAAGTTGGCTGGAAGCCATGCAAGAAGAACTTCAACAATTTGAACGATGTCAAGTATGGAAGCTAGTCCCAAAGCCTGCTGACCATACTGTCATTGGCACAAAATGGGTGTTCAGAAATAAGAAGGATGAGGATGGGAACATAGTTAGAAACAAAGCAAGACTCGTTGCTCAAGGATATCGTCAAGAAGAAGGAATAGACTATGATGAAACATTCGCTCCTGTAGCAAGATTGGAAGCTATCAGAATCTTCTTAGCCTATGCTACATACAAAGACTTTGTGTTGTATCAAATGGATGTCAAGAGCGCATTTCTAAATGGTGATCTTCAAGAAACGGTCTACGTTGCTCAACCTCCAGGCTTTGTAGAGAAAGGGAAAGAAACTCACGTCTACAAGCTTAAGAAGGCCCTCTATGGTCTTAAGCAAGCTCCTCGAGCCTGGTATGAAACCCTATCCAAATTCTTAGTAGAACAAGGATTTATGCGAGGCAAGATTGATACCACTCTCTTCATTCTCAAGCACAAAGGACATTCTCTGCTGGTACAAATTTACGTTGATGATATCATTTTCGGATCCACCAATGAGAAGCTGTGTAAGCGATTTGAAACGCTTATGACTGGCAAGTTTCAAATGAGTATGATGGGAGAACTCACATTCTTCTTGGGTCTTCAAATTCAACAATCCAACAAAGGAATATTCATCAGCCAATCCAAGTATGCTAAAGATCTTGTCAAAAAGTTTGGATTGGAAACAACAAACTCCTTTGATACACCAATGGCTGCTAAATGTAAACTCACTAAAGATTTACAAGGAAAGAAAGTTGATATCACCCACTATAGGGGGATAATTGGATCTCTGCTCTACCTCACCGCCAGCAGACCCGACATAGTGTATGCTGTTGGGGTGTGTGCTAGATTTCAAGCAGATCCTCGTGAGTCACATCTTCTTGCAGCCAAAAGAATCATTAAATACGTATCAGATACCACCAACTTAGGTATCTGGTATCCAAGGGAATCCTCTTTCAACTTGGTTGGATACTCAGACGCAGACTATGCTGGTTGCCAGATTGACAGAAAAAGCACTAGTGGAACTTGTCAATTTCTAGGAGACAGACTTGTCTCTTGGGCTAGCAAGAAACAAGCATCCGTTTCAAATTCCACCACCGGCGAGTACATAGGCTGGCGGTAGTTGTCAAGCTGCTTTGGATCAAACAACAGTTGGTGGACTACGACATCAAAGTAGCAGACTGCCCAATCATGTGTGATAACACCTCAGCAATCTCTATCACCTACAATCCCGTGATGCACTCCAAGACAAAGCATATCGATGTTCGATATCACTTTCTAAGGGATAATGTAGAAAAGAGAAATATTAGCATGAAGTATATTTCCACTGACCATCAACTGGCAGACATCTTCACCAAAGCTCTAGAAGCAGACAGGTTTGCTTATCTAAGGGGAGAGCTTGGTATGCTTGACCCGACTGCTTAAATTTAATTTAAAATTAATTCTTCATTATAATACTTGAAAAAGTTGTTGTTGTTGTTTTTTTTTTTTAAGCAGACTTGAAAGTTTTTTTAAGCAGACTTGAAATTTTCTCTTAAGCAGCCTTTAA
Organism: Codonopsis lanceolata; assembly: GCA_013146195.2. Taxonomy (NCBI): domain Eukaryota; kingdom Viridiplantae; phylum Streptophyta; class Magnoliopsida; order Asterales; family Campanulaceae; genus Codonopsis; species Codonopsis lanceolata. Next base: position 1,759,334 of record CM028382.1, on the reverse strand, counting down.
AAATTTAAAATCAAGAATTTATAAAGTCACTGGAAGAAAAATAAGCTTTCTAAACTATAATTTTGAGAGGGAGGTTTATGCAAATTTTGAGGGACTAATTTCGAAATTGGTTGAGTTAATTTTTGAAAAGGCATTTTTCTCTTTCCTCAAAGCCGTCATTCATTAAGTCTTGTCATCAAAAAGGCGTCTGACTTAATGACATTTCACAAGTCTCTATGACTGACGGCACGTCCTTTCCTTTATAAACCCTCAACCGCCAAAAAGCTCATTTTACCAAAACTGTCTCTTGCTATTCTCTCTCTCTAAAGCTTTCTTCTCTCTACGATTTTCTGCTTCCTTCTTCCTGTTCGATAGTCGATTCTGCAGATTCACCTCATTTTCGTCTTCTTCTTCTGCAAATCTTCGAAAATGGTAAGAAATTTCTAACCCTAACTCAGTACACTCAGTGTAAGCTAAGTTATGCTCTCTCATCTATATCTACGCCATTATTGACTGTTCATATGACTGTTAACTCCATATCTTTTAAATCTTCAAATTTTACTGTTCATTACTGGTAATATATTCTTATAAACATTCTTGAACTGTTGATTTTAGTATTCTGAGTTACATTTAGCCTGCATATGACATTTCATGAGTTGTCCAGCAATTTCTAGGGCTTAATGCTTCACTTTGTTTATATTTCAAGTTCTTGAGTTTTTGCCCTAATTTCTGAAATGCTTTTAGGCTGGAACTTCTTCTGCATCTGTTGTTCCTGAACAGGCTCAGAATCCACCTGTTGAGATTCCAACTCTGCCCCCAACTATGTATCACCCGGGGATGTGCATCGACGAACCATCTGTTTGTGCTTATGCCTCTGGAGTCAAGATTGTGGACGACCTGAACCAGTCTGGCATTCTGCCACTGTTCATGCTGGAGGATGAAGACTTCAGCTATCTGCTAGCTGAAGAATTCTATCAGAAGGCTACTGTAAATGACTCACGGTCTTCTATCACGACTGTTGTCAGAACTGTCACCATTACTATCACTGCTTCCAGAATTGCCAAGATTATTGGCGTGGAGTTCGATGGCCCTACCTCTCTCACATACGCTAAAAAGGCCACTGCCTGGTCCTACATGCGTGGGGAGAACACACCAAGAGAGGCTGCTGCTAAGATGAAAAGGACTTTGTTCGAAGATGACGTCTACTTCCTCAACCATCTCTTCGACAAGAGTATGATATTCAAGAATGGCACTCATGACATCATGACGTCAGAACAGCTGGAGTACACGTCTGCTGTCATCCTGAACCTGCGACTTTAATTGGGCACAGATCTTATTTGAGATGATCTGCGATGCTGTTGATGCTGTCAAGAAATCAATCAAGCAGAAGCGGCCTTTTGTAAGGCTTATTAACACTCTTCTTCGGTCAAACACGAAACTTCATACCCACATATTTGCCTTTGAGAAGAAGAAAGTCCAAAAATCTATCCAATTCCCCAGCACCTTCATCATCAACTACCAAAAATTGAAGAACGAGAAGAGAGTTCAGCAGGGTCTTCACCCGCTCGTCATCGTCCATGCCCTGAAGCCCCCTCCACTTAAAGTTCTCAGAATCAATCCTGAGACAACTGTGGACTCCTTCATGGCCAAGCAGCTGAGCAAGAAGCTCTCCAAAGAAGCTGCTGCTGAAGGCTGCACTAGCAAGGCTGCTGATCTAGCTCCCTCAACTCACAAAAAGAAGAAGAAAATCTCATCTGCTGAGGAGGAGCCGACCCCCAAAAAGAGGAAAGTTGCTTCCTCTTCTAGCACTGCTACTGCTAACCCTGCTAGCACCCAAGTTAAACGGAGAAAGACCGGCTCATACGCTCCTACTCCGGTGCAGAAGAGGCTTGAACGATCTTTGCTCCTCTCGTCCCAAGCGCAAAACCAAACGCGTTGAACCCTCTGAACCTTTCATCCCCTTCATTCCACCTTCCTCTCCACTTACCTCTTCCTCCCCTTCCCTTTCATCTTCAACAGCCCCAGCTGCTGTTGGGGAGGAGCCCTCTTTTGAGCCTTCTTCTGCTCCTTCTTCTCCTATATCCTCTCCAACCCCTGCTGTTGCTGAGGAGGAGCCTTCTTCACCTGCTCCTAAGAAAAAGCAACGCAGACTTCGCAAGAAGTCTGTGGCTCCAACAACCTCTTCTCCACCTCGAGACACTATCCCTTCTCCGCCACCTTCACCTGAACCCATCTCCACCATTAATCCAGAAAACTCACTAGCCATTGTACCAGTTCTCTCACACTCTGCTCCCTCTACCTCTTCCCCTTCCTTTTCTATGCCCGACCACTTCTCTCCTCTTGCCACTCACATATCTACACTTCTTTACCAAACAGCCTTTCTACCCGAAATCTTCCCTCCTATCTCTCAATACATCACCCCTATCTCTATCTCTTCTAACCTTTACCAGATCCTTTTTCCTTCCATTTCCTCTGCCACCCATTCTTTTCTATTTAACCTTTCCTTCATTTCTGATCTCTTTTACCCTTCTAACTCCCCTCCTAACTTTATTCTTCTACCTGACTATCCCTTTCCTTCCTACCTCTTAGAAGCATCCTCTTCCTCTTCTGCTTCTCACTTCTCTGTCATCAGCCTAGCCACTGACATTGAAGTTGATTCCAAACCCTCTTCTCCTCCACCTACAACCTCTGCTGACAACCCTGCTTCATCTTCCGCCTCTCCAAACCCTGCTCATCATCCCTCCACAAGCCATATTTCCATTAACCTTAACCCTTCTCTGCCTACCAACGCTGCTGATCCTGCCATTCTGGATCTTCTTCGAGCAAACCACGACCAGCTTGCTCAGCTCAACAGGACGGTCTCCTCTATCGCCCATCAGATTGATGTGCTCAGCTATGGCCTCAATGCTACTCATGCCACCATTTTTGACATCGGGAAGATTGTTGATCAACTAGTGAACGACACTGCTCAGGCCTTCACCACTCACAGGTTCCTGGTTCAAGATCAACAATTTGCTCGATAGGTATCTTTGCACTCTCGACAAATCAAGTATTCGTGGCTTCTTCGATGAACTAAAAACCGGGATGGCTCGAGCAATTCTTAGCCGAAGGGAGGTTGCTGATTTCACAAATCTTCGCCTAGTTGAAGAAGCCGATGCAAGGGCTGCTGCTGCTGAACAGCGTAGGGTTGGTGCCATCAGGGAGGAGAGAGTTACTCACTTTTTGAATCAAGCCCTGATTGAGGAACAGAACCGGCTACGAGAACGCCTAAATGACAGAATCAGAGTCTGGGTTGGAGATTACTTAGAACGAAGACGCACTCAGCCCAACCTATTATGAATCTGTTGGTATTTAGTTCTGAGTTCTGTATCTTTGTTTTTAAACTATGTTGTTTTGCCAAAACTTCTGCTGTTTAAACAGCTTGTTTAACCACAGATGACTTAGTTTCTTCCAAGTTTAAATTGCTTTATCTTGATATTGTCTGCTCTATTTAAACTTCGTGTTTAAATCTTTACATGCTTATCTCAGAGATTTAAACATTGCTTTACCTAGTACTTGATCTTAATGCTTTTCTCTTGTAAGTACTTTGTATAGCCATCTCTCTACTAAGACTTCTGCACTATAAAGCATGTCTGCTTTACTTAATAAAAATCTTTAAGACATGTTATTCTCTCAGTGCATGATTCAAAGTCTGCTAGTAGCTGAGATGCTGACATCAACCAAATAGGAGGAGATTGTTGATTCCTATTTCTAGATTTGGTTGAGTCATCACCTGATTCTATTTGCACAGTGGCTAAAAGGTCTGCGTACCGATTAGTGTGGCAACTGTCTTAGAATCAATTTATTTAGAACTGTTTTAGTGTTAGTCTAGGCGCAATTTTGCAAAGCCTACATCAGCCTTGAAGGACCAGCCGACTTTGAAGTCTGCTCAATGCCGAATAGTCAAGTTAAGCCAATTCATGATATTATGACACGTGGACACCTATTCAGATATTTTAGAAAATATTTAATCCTTATATCTTCATCGAATTTCATTTTCAAGAAGTCAACTCTTCATGATGACAAGCTGTCGGTGTCTCGAATTCAAGAGGCGAAGATATTACCCGTTTTGGCTAAGAAGACTTTCCAAGCTGCAAAGCCTGTAATCTGAATCTTTACTCGAATTGGGAATGTCTTCTCTCGCACCGCATCTCGATGACCGTGGGCATTACATCTTCAAAGCGCCAATTGCATTCAATGCAATTAAAGCGTTGGAACACGCTTACCTGCATCAATCCAATGGTCCAAAGATCTCTTCCTGGTATTTATTCAAGTCTTGAAGATCTGAACAACAACTCTTGCGCATTAAACTCTCAAGCTTCATCTTCAATACTCAAGCATTCAAGAGATCAAAGGACAAAGACTAACACTTCACCAAACTCTCTGAAGCTGCAGATCTACCATCTCTCATTTGTTTCAGCTTCATTTAGTTTGTCTTTAAAACTGTTCTTTAATTCTGCACGTGAAGAGAACAATTAATCATTGATTGTCTCTCTCACCTTTATACACTTGGTTAAAAACTCATTTTGTACACGATCCATTAGTGATCTTACTCATAAACCTAGTGGATAAACAAGTGCACTTTTAAAATCCAAAGCTAACCACTTTGGTAGTGGATGTAGTACTATTCACAGTACGAACCACTTCAAATTCCGGTGTGCTGTTCGAACTATTCTTATTACTCTCATTAACTGCTTGTGCCTATCTTCTCCATAATCTGTACTGCCTTCACAGCACTCTTAACAATTCAAAATCCTTTTTGTTTCCGCTGCCTAAACACTTCTTTTTAAATCTATCTAGAAATCTTTAAAAAGTGTTTACGAAAAGTTTTATAAAAACATAACTAGGCTATTCAACACCGCCCCCTTCTAGCCTAGATTGAGCCTATTTTGGGACCAACAGCTACGTTACACTTGCTGCATTATGAAGGTGAAACTGTCATTGATGGATGTGGAATCAGGCACAATTCTGTGGATGATGTCATTTATGTTTTGATGAATATCTTTTCTTATTTAGCAGCTCGTGAATCTGATCCAGTGATGGGAATAAATGGAGCTGGAGCACATTTTGATTTTTGTTTGGTCACTCTCTTGGCCACAAACGATGTCCAAGGAATCTAGGTATGGATGAAACTCAAAATATAGTGCCTTATTGTCATTATATCACAGGAATTGTAAGCTCATCGGAAGACTTGTGACTTGTCGGCTCTCATACTTGGAAGTCAATTGTTCGTCTCGGTAAAACATTTTCTCTAGTAATTGATGAAGTGAACCAACCTTCTCACTGGGAGACCTTGTGAGGTTAACATGTGTTGTTGTTAAGGAATGATTCAGCCTGACCAAAAGTTGATTTACTTTTTTACTGGATTGATGGCTACTTGCATGATAATGTTTTTTGCCGCCGAGTTATTAAGCCTCATGGAATCTAGCTTCGTTGATATTCTAATTGGTTTGGCCTTTCGCCAACTTGTTGACTAGGTTACTGTCCACAAATCTTATGGGGGAGAATCCTGACAATGTAGCACTGTAGTTTGCCAAACTTATACAATCTGGATCCTGTATTCCTCGAGTCCTTGACTTACATGCTAGTAAGCGACCAAGATGTTGCAGCTTGTTAATATATATATCCACCTCTTGCTGTACAACCTAATCTCATTTTATAGTCATTTCTCGTTGGTTTGGTTCAAAGCTACCTTCGAATAATCTATCTATCCTCAACTAAAGATAAAGCGGAGCCGGGAGGGAGGGTCCAAAAGTGTCTCTTGCATTGAAACATTTGGAGAAATTTGGAGAAACCGGAGCATCCACGTGATTTCTATGACTCCAATGTTTTCAAAAGGAGGCCACTTCTAAGGTTCTCAGATTGTTCCATTCAATCCTGCTCCTAGATGACAGCTTATTTTTTTGCTTTCCGAATTAGAATAAAATCTTAAACAATCTTTCTCGCCTCGAACTTTTTGTATGATCGGAAAAGATTATTCCTTGACTCCTTTTGAAGATATTCTACCGAGCATTGTGAATGTTGACCCTCTGAATACTTACTAGACTTGGTGATAAACATGAAACAAATCGCATAAAATGCCTTGAACTTGCAAAGAATGAGCCGAAAAGACCTGTAATGAATTTATTGGAAGGATAAAATTAAAATCCTTAACGCCTCGCTGAAGGAGTTTGATACCTGACCGCAACAACAATTAGAGCTTGTGTGGAATATTTTGTATTTCACTAAGGATAGACATATTGTAATTTGTAATAGTACAAGTATAATTAGGAATGGCCAGTTAATTAGAGATTTTCTTAGTCTGGTTATATCATTAGCTTATATTAGCACTAGTAACAATCTAGTAATGTAGCTGGTTCTTTTATTAGTCCTATGCACATTCACTTAATGCCCTGTCATTTCACAGTAATAATAAGGGTTTTAAGCCCGTATGCTCGTCTCGTGTCACCTTTAGCATGACCATCCATTTTCGGACGAGGGTAGGCACCTTTTCCCCTTCCCAGGATCGCTCAAAAAATTTACAATAGCCGCGCCGGACACAAAAAGGATTGGACAAAGGTTGTGCGTCACATACAAATTTCGATCTTCGAGAAATTGTATCACATGCTCATACTAAGGCTACTTATTCTTATTCAGTTACAAGTTGGAGGGCGAGCTCTTCCATTTCTTTTGTAGAGTTATTGTATAGATTTAACTTACTCTAATTGTTGGGTATACTCCTAGTGTACAAAGGCACACCACCTTTTTGGCGCTACTTTATATTATACTTATCTTAAAAAAAATGGTTGGTAAAAATCTAGAGATGTTGAGATTATTTTGAAAATTTTCATTTAATTATAGCTGACAGCAGCTGATTATGCATTGTAAACTTGCAAAGTTGAAGTCTATAAAAGCGAGACAAGAATCTAAAGAAGGGGCGGATGTTTTGTGCCATTTATGAGCAAGGAGGTTGACTGTAAAGATGTACAATTGAATACAGTAAAAGCAATTTCCATTCAGGTTTTATCCCCATATAAATTTCTGATTTTGGATCAGAGATTCGTTTTCAGATGAAGAAGTTGAATCCCAGCATGAAAGTTTGCTATCTGGCTGTTCTTCCTGATATTTCCACAAGTATACTGCTTTATATTTCTTTGCTTTTATGTATACAAGATGCAGTGTTGTTCGATTGATCTTACATGGCTAAGGTTCTCGTGGATTCCTTGGAGATTTGGTTGAAGTGGTAACATTTGTATAGAGGCAGTATCTCAACATATGTCAGCCAGTTTATTTTGTCAATTTTATGCCCCTTGTCCCCAGCTTAAGAAATAACCATGAGATCCTTGGTCAATATATCATTTTCTGTTACTAAAGGACAACTTCTATCAACCTCTAGGAGCTCAAACTGTTTGGTTATCAGATGGACACCATACTGTACACACGATGGTGTTAGATGATGTGGATTCCTCTGAGGGTGAAAGTGAAGGCAAGGACAATGAAGAGAAGCTGATTCAAAACTCATGTGTCCTTATTTTGAAGTTTGGCATTGATTTCTATATCCATTCTTAACTTTTTGGAAGTTGGACAAAACCTCAATCACTAGGATCAGTTACATAATTCTCTGATATAATTTTAAACCGATGTTTGGATAAAAGCGGCGCCTTGTTTTCATATTCAATAACTGATCAGACTCTATGAGTTTGCTATGAGCTTGGATTTGTATATCATGAATGCATTTTGTCACCAGAAAACTTGCATGATTGCATCTCAGTAACATTTTTCAGGGTTGTGTACTTGTTTCAACTTTAGCGTAAGTTGGATTTGAGTCACTTACGAAAAAAAAGAGGGTGGTAGTTTACCATTTATTATTAAATTAAGGCATTATATTTTATTTTTCTTAGAGAACTTTAAGATAATCCCTATTATGTTATTCTACATTTTCCAATTACTTCTGTAGTTGCACTTCGATTTAGCTTTATCACAGATTACTAACATATCTAGCAGCGAGGTTACTACTTTTGTTGTGCATTCTCCTAGAGTTAGTTTAGACTACAAGTCCATGAATCACGTACTTATGCACTTGTCTAATTATATTTTGGCTTCAACAAATGTATTCAGGTCAACATTGCATCGAGTATTGGGTAGTAATCAGGAGTGATATTCTGTAAGGCCTATAAGATTACAGATTTCTAAATTTCACTTCATTGCAAGTTCATACTACAGTTGAACATTTGAAATTTTTGCTTTTTCCTGTGGCAGATTGCATACTTCTTCGAGTCTAGTCTTGATTGTTTGGTTGAATGTTTGCCAACTTGTAAATCACAAGAGAACCCACCCAATTAAGTTGAATGCCCAATAATATATATATAGCGCAAATTAACTGTCCACTATAAGGTATTTTGCACAAGAAAAACTTACAAGTATGTTGATCTCGTAAACATCTTTGACAACCAAACTGTATGCTTATCTGTCAAGTGTCCCTCCATCAAATGTGAAAATTATCTTCTTTAGCAATAACAGGACACTCATGTTGATCTAACTTGAGAGTTTGAAAAAAATTCAATTCTAGTAACTAATCCTTTTGCTCTTTCAAATTAGTGAATATGCCATAAATTCAACTGGGCGCCCATACTATAAGATCCCATGGAACCAAAGTGGCAAGGATACACATACACAATTGGCTTATACTTTTGCTTCTTGTGGTCATAGAGGTCATTCTGAATGTTATAGAGCCATTTCACCGCTTTGTTGGGCAGGACATGATGACAGATCTTATGTACCCTTTGCAAGACAATACGGTTCCCTTTTGGGCTGTTCTGGTAGGATTTCTCTTCCATAAACATGGCTCCAAAATAAATTTGACTCATTTTATATTCATTTGAATGTCAGACACAAATATTTTGATGCTTTCCTTCCTTCTTCTGACAGATTGTTGCGATACTATTGCCTCTTGTTGTGATTATCATCTACTACTTTATAAGAAAGGATATTTGTGATTTGCATCAAGCCATACTGGGTAATTTTCCTACACAAGAAGATTTGTATCGTGCTCCCTTAATTTATTATTTTCTAAGCACTTTATTGTTCTATTTATGTTCAGGCTTTCTGTTCTCTGTACTTTCTCAATATCCTTAAAAACCCAAAGTTGACACTCATTTTGGGATGGAGGAAGTACTGCATTTTATTTAATTTGATTCAGCTGACAGTTGGAATCCATAGTGGAGGTCAAAATATGTACTGTTAGATTTTTCCATTTATGCCTCTCCAAGGAAGTAGAAACTCTTATAATTAATTTCTACAACGGATGCTTTTCCCATAGGATTTGAAATAATTTCATTGTGGACGGCTAAACACCAAGCAATTCTTCATGGACAAATTTTCTCTATCTATTCATGTTGTTGGGGGGGTTCTATTATCCTATTTGTATCTATTACTTTATGCATATTGGAGAGGATATGTTGGAATGTCATTGTTCCTTAGGGAGTACAAATATCATAGTGCCTTTAGCATAATATTTTAATTCCTTTTACCTAAAGCACATGCTTATTGGAATTTTGTTTTCCAAAATATTGGGTCGTTTTCAGGTCTTGGTTTCTTGCATGGTACTTGTCAGGGTATTTGATCGCATGGGTCATGTTGCAAAGCCGTGTCTTGTTACTCTTCCCTTACCATTGCAGCTTTAGTGGGAGTTTCACGAGTTGATGACTACTAGTATCATTGGCAAGATGTATATGCTGGAGGTCTCTAGGTTTATGTTTGTGAATAGAATGTATTCGTACCAATTTATACCTATATTCTTTGTGGTTCATTCTTACCATTGACTATTCATTGCCCTATTTTCTCTGTGTAGGGATGACAGTTGCTTCATTTTGTTACTTGTAGTTCTTTCCTCAAGATGGATCACATACAGCAAGCAGGAGTACAAGTACTGATGAGAGGGCCATGACTTGTTTTGCACTATCCAAGACTGATTGTTATGTTGCTTCGGCGTCTGGAGGAGCGATTTCACTGTTCAGCACAACATCATTTAAGGTGACCCGAACGAAAATAGTATACTATCGACAAGCGGTGTAATACACATGTCAACGAGCAATCTTATTCCAAGCGAACATTCTTCATTTCTACTGAGAATAAGTGCGAGAGAATGAGAGTCGCTTTTGTCTCCCCGCCCACATCAACATGTCTTGCTTTCTTCCCAGGAGATAATAATGTACCCATTTTTATGAGTGCCCATAGGAATGATAAAAGCTCAAGTACATATACATAAATGCTCATTTTTATGAGTACCCATTTTTGTATGTTAATTGTTTGTTGTTATATATACTGTTGTCTTGCTCAGCAATTGTATTTTTTGACAGAAGTGAGAATCATATTAGTAGAAAAAGGAGACACACTATAATCTCTGTTTGATGTAATGGATGGAATGGAATTAGATCCGGGCAATTAATGGATGTAAGAACCAAGATTTTTAAAAAATATATATCATTTACAACGTTTAAAAAAAAACGTTGTAGAATGTGACGACCCGACCTGGACCCCGAGGTGGAATCACAAGTCAAGTCGTCCAAATAGGACAACAATACATGCAAAGACTCAATTATAGAAATCGACATGACGCAACATTTTAGATGAAGCGCGACTTGGCACTAAAAGGCCGGAATAATTTAAAACTTTTTAAAACCTGATATAGCAATTAAAGACAAGTATACCAATTCATCGGCGACTTTACTACCGGAACCCAACACTACACAGTTTATGCAAATATACCTCGACGGCTACAACATGCCAGAGAACAACATAAATAAATAAGAGCTAAAGTAATGCCCAGCGGAAGACATAAAACATGTGAACCAAATACAACTATACAAGGCTCGGCGTACATGCGCCGGCACTCAAAATAGAATACACGCTACGACAAGTAGAGACATAAACAGAAATAGACAAGTTCCCAAAGCGAAGTCTAAGTGACTTGCTAATCCCAACGTCCTTACAAAAGAGAGCAAAAGAAGGACATCTATAAACCACAACCTCGTCGCGTGCAATCACGGACAAGCACGAACCCTGCAACGCCTCAACGAGCGGTACCTGAACAGCTCGGATCTAAAGCAGTAAAAGGGAGGGGGTAAGTCATAAAGACTTTGTGAGTTAACAATTATGCATGTCATGGCATTATGCAACATACATAGCAAGATATCATCTTTAATATCAAGTCAATCAAAGCATTCATTTAATAAACACTTAATCACATATCCATGGTAGCACATTGTTTCACATAAGTGCTATAAAGTAAACCACATATAAGGAGGATATGTTATGGAACCGGTGCCGCTACGTAGCTCCTGCAATACACAGCGTTAATAATTCGTGCCAATGATACCCGTGATGAGTGTATCAAAGTACCGAGTTCTCTACTTGGGTACCAAGCTCTCTCCTTGGTACTTAGACTTGCCAATGTGCTTTTTTGATTACAGCAAAGGGGCTACTTCCCCACTGTGGCCAACAATAGAGGCGTGTGTGATAAAAACCAGGTATAACAACCCATCACTATCACGAGTCCCATAACCCGTGACGGCGATGCAATGTCACACCATTGACTCGACCAAATATGACAGCTGGACTCATGCAATGCCAAGTAGATGTTTACTCGTCATGAAATCTCAAATAAGGAACAAGTTCGACAAGTGCGAACTTATTCAACAAGTAGTTGTTTACTCATTTAAGGAATCAAATAAGAATTCGACAAGAGCGAATTCAACATGTCAAATAGATACATTATTCTACAACATGCTCTCAATCATGCACTTACTTCACACGATCACATAAACCGCATAAGAACTCAATCGAGTCTTACAAGCACACAAACATCAAGGCATAAACATCAATCCATCTCAAATATCGTAAGCTAATTCATTAATCTAACGAACTACATTCGTCGTAGGGATTGATTGTGGAGTCATTATTGTTCGATAACTCCCTAATTTCAACTCCGGTGAGTTTTACTAAAATTCAACCAAGTTGAGCATTGATACTATATGCATCACATTTCCCTTTCCTAAGTTCTCCTTTCATTTAGAACTCGATAACTAGGCCGTTCATGATCTTAAACTAGCCTTAAACACAATCCCGAGTTTCAAACCCTAGTTTCGGTGATTTTGTTAAACCTTGAATTGAACCAAATTCTTTCACAAGAGTTATTCCTAAGCTCTTTATAAACAACATTCATGCTTTACAAAATGTCAAAATCACAACTTCATAGAGAATTCATAAAATCCTACACATATTTTATAGGTTGAATTGGAGGTTTGTTCTTCACAAAAAGTGTTCATATACATTAATAGAACAACATTAATGAAGGGGTCATGTTATTTTATTGAACATGAAAATCTCAGGGAATTGTCACTCACCTTAGTCCTAAGATTAATGTATGAATGGATGATCAAAGCAAGGATTGTTGTAGAGGAGATCAAGGCCTTCGATTTGGCGGTCTCGGATCGCCGATCGGACCACCGGAACTCCGAGAAATGGTCTCTCAAGCTAGAGTTTCCTCCATGGACGAAAATGGAGCTTGTGCCTCTTAATTTCTGGTTGTTTTTGATCAACAGTGGCTGGAATGGCTGAAAGTTTGTTTATATACTTACCATTAAAGCCCTAATCCAAGTGAAGGGGTTAAATGACTTCTCATTGGCTATGGCATGCAAGCCTTTGATAAGGGTTGATCCAAGGGCCAAGAAGGGTTTGACTAAAGTAAAAAATGGTGTTCTAGGCTGAAATGGTCGGACTTTGGACAAGGGGCAAGGGGCAAGGGGGTCTTCAACCAAAACAAGTCAAAAACCCAAAATCTGGAAAACAGACAGTCAATCTTGTAAAAATTACCATAAATAGCTCACACCTCCAAATGAGGTTATTATTGATTTTTATGAAACTATACTCTTTAAACTATAGTTTAGCCTTTTAAATTACTCAATTTGGACTTATATTCATCAAAATATGGCTACTACAAGTTCTAGTACAGAAGCTGATTTCCTGAAAACAGAATTCTGGCACAGCCGTAAGTCAAGACCTAAATGAGGTACTTATACACCTTGGAAAAATACCATATTTTACAGGGAGTATCCTAACATATGTAGGTAAAATATAATAAATATTTAGAAAATTCTCTTTAGTAGATTGGTACCAGAATTTTCCCGAAGTTCGCCCAAAAACCGGACTGAATCTGAGAAGTAATAAGTTGGTCATCTTATTTCCAAATGCAACAAGTCTATGAACAATGATTATGCAAGCATGGGAAATACTAGTACACTTGGTTTAGAACTCAAATGAACTTCTCGCAAGTTGAAAACACAAACAATACAAGCAACGAAGGCAATCCCGAGAAACCCTAAGGCTCAAACGAAGCAACAATGCTTCTAAACTCTCAACCAAGCATACAACAACTAAGATGAACATTGTAAATCTTATATGCAAGGTACTAAGACTCCAATGAGACTTATTTAGGTGCTATCATGTTAAGATAAACACTCGAAACATCAACAACACGACATGCAACGCATGGAAGACCAACACTCTAATATGATCTCAACCAACTCAATGCAAACATGGTATGAATGAAATGAAGTCTCTAACATGTCAAGACCTATTATAAACATGTTATAATGATGACAAACATGAAATGGGTTTGGGTTCTCACATAGAATCCATTTCACAACGTTTTTAAAAAAAACGTTGTAAAATTGATTTTACAACGTTTTTTAAAAAAACGTTGTGAAATGGATACAACGTTTTTATAAAAATGTTGTAAAATTGATTTTGCAACGTTTTTTTATAAATGTTGTGAAATGGATACTACAACGTTTTTATAAAAACGTTGTAAAATGGATTTTACAACGTTTTTTATGAAACGTTGTAAAATCAAATTTACAACGTTTTTAAAATGAATTGTGGGAGGATAATCAACAACGTTTTCTGCAACGTTTTTAAAAACGTTGTGAAAAAAATTGACCTATTACAACGTTAGCTTTGACAACATTTTGAAAAACGTTGTAAAAGCCCTTTTTTGTTGTAGTGATGTCACGTCATGATATGCCATACAATTGCATTTAGTAACTTACTGGGTCATTATAACTCACTCCGTGTGTTTGTTTTCCTTAGTGTGTGCAGTGATCCCGTTAGTGCGCTTGGCGGCTTCGGATAGTGATTTCTAGCAGGTGGTCTTCCGGGCTTTAAGCTTGGAGATTTTATTATTATTGTATTTATTATCCTGTGAGACTCGAATGTAAAGTTATGTAAACTTTACTTGGGTAGTTATGTTAGAATTTTATTTCGTATTATTTTGGGAGCCGACTTGTTTGGTCGAGCTGTTGTATTTATTTAGAAGTTTATTCTGTTGTCTTTCCGAGCAAAGTTTTAGCTCGCATGTTTTAGTATTGTGTTATTGTTATTTCTATCTCCGACAACTTTAGTCGAGAGACATTGGTGTAGTTGTTAGTGTTTAATCCCTTATTCTTTTAGTTGTTTGTCACTCCGGCATGTTGTAGCCGTTGAGTGGTTGTTTATCATGTTGGTATTTTGTGGATTCGCCGGCCTTAGGTTTGCCGATGGTTTGTTGCCCGTGCGCAATGATGCGTCACGCACGTCGTAGATTTGTCGAGAGATAGTTGTCTTTCAGCCTTGTATTCCTCGGTTTTTAATTATAGGCTTTGGTCCCACTTATGATTCGCTTCCGCAGGTGTTCATTTTTATTATTCCGTATCACCGTTATGGCTTTACCTTCTTGTTTCGAGCTTGATGGCTCAACTTCCGACTTGCACCATTGTGATTAGCAGGTGCTTTTCCTTCTCTAGCTTGTCTTGGTGGCACGACCTTGGGATTCCGCATTGGATTCCGGGTCGGGCTGCCACAAATATAATACAGAACATGAATCATAATTGACTGTTAAATTTAGTTTAGTGAAGATGGTAAAACTATGGAAAAAAAAACACAAAGTTCCATAAGAAGGTCACCCTTATTAGATATATATATATAAAATCTAATCTTTTCTTTTACATTCATTCATTTTCAATTTTCAATTAAGCAAATTTACAACTACACTGAACAAAATAAAGGAAATAATCCTGTTTTTCCAATCACCATGCGTAAATCTATATCATGATAGTAAACCTTTGGCGATACTATCAGAGACACATAAGAAGATGGTTTGGGTGATTATTTATATGATGTTTAGATTGCAAGGCTATCAATCTAAAGAACAACTTGTTTATACTTTATTTCAAATCATTTGTTTCTTTTAATCGTTTTACTTAATAAGAGCATGATTTGAGAAAAAACGCTTATGAAGGCACTTACTGATGAATTAAAAAAGACGTGCGAGAGACCACATACTTGTTATGATGAGCCCAAATTATCGTGTGGCTAGTTTCCATATGTTGAGCAAACGTAGATGTGTTGGGTGTTCAACCAGGTTTAATTAATAAAAATAATATTCAATTAAAGACAACGTTGAGTTTATTAGATCTAAATATCTAAACGCTTACAACAGATATAAAGTTAGCCACTTTTTTTGTTTTAGTTTAGCTTATACATTTTTTTTGACATGTCACATGATATCAACAAAAAAAGGGTAACAACATAATCAAGTCATTTTAACTACTCCCTCTTTTACGGGTAAAGAGTCCACTTTATTATTTTGAAATGTTTCACGTTAAGAGACTACTTTCAAAAATCATATCTATAAATTCCATAACATTTCAACATTACCCTTCACATTTTATTTTAACATATGGATTATATACAAGAGTTAATAAAGTGGTGTCAAACATTCTATCTATACGATCAACTATATATGATCTCCTTAATCCATATTAAAATTAAAATTTGAGTTTATCACCATGTCTTTAAATTTAAAGAAAAATAGTAAATAAATAATATATACTCATTCCATTTTGAGTAAAAAGCTAATGTTTAAAAAGTATAAATAATTTTAGTTGATATATAAGTATATATACCTTGAATCGGTAATAAATTACAAAAAAAATTTGAGCTAAAGCAAGATGCGTACATCATATTTGAAGGTTGGTGTTCAAGAGTTATGATGATTATAGGGATAAGATCTCAATAAAGACTGTTTAAATGAAACATCCATAAAGGGAATAGTCGACTAATTGTTCACAAAGGTAGTATATTAGAAGAATAACCGATGTTGAAATATGAGAGGGACAAAGAGAGAGAGAGAGAGAGAGAGAGAGAGAGAGAGAGAGAGAGAGAGAGAGATGTTATGATACATGAGATAATATTTGTTTACGTTGAAATTTTGATCTTTGAAAACTTATTTTGGCAGTTACACATCACAGAGCAATGATTTTAAGAAGAGATAATTGCAAAAAAAACCCTGACCTATTTTGTGTTTCGCAAAATTAACCTCGTGTTTTGATTTTCGACAAATTGAACCTCCACCTATTTTTTTTTTTGCAATTCAAACCTTCCGTTAAAGTGGAGTTAATTTTTTAACGTGATGATGAGTTGGTGCCCGGTTGGCGGTGACGTGGCACAAGACCTTCCAACTGATATTTCCCGCGTTTTTTCATTGCAAATTAAACCCTGTACATTTGTTTGTATTGCAAAAACAACCTTGGTCAAACCATAGTTTATTTCCCGCCATTTTTTGATTGCAAAATAAACCCTGTACATTTGTTTGTATTGCAAAACCAACCTTGGTCAAACCGTAGTTTATTTCCCGCCATTTTGATTGCAAAATAAACCTTAAACATTTGTTTGTATTTGCAAGATGAACCTTGGTCAAATTAATTGTTAATTCCCGCCTTTTTTATTGCAAAGTAAACCTTGATTACTTTACAAGCAGATACCAACTAGCTTCCGGTTTGAACGAAGTGTTGAGGAAGATCGTCGTCGGAGAGGACGGGAGCATCGTCCTGATTACCCGGATACTCAAATGTCCTTGGCCATTCAAGCCAGTCTTGAGACGACCAATGCCGATATATCTCGTGGGTCTTCCTTCGTGTACTAGCCGATTCGATCCAGAGAGACATCTCAAGCCGATTCCATTCTTAGACCACTTTCATCGTTAACTACAAGAGATTCTCGAGCAATCTAGGTTCCAAACTTATCTGAGTGCGGTCTCAGGAATGCACCGCTAGAAGAGTCCTCATTTCCTCCTCTCCCGGATCTATAAGGAGTCAACAAACATCGAGGAATGCCTGCGAGTGGCAAGAAAGAACGTATGGTGCTCGCCTTCGTCGACAGTCTTTGTCAATGTCCTTAACTCTTCTCGTGCTTGGCTCGTGGATCGGCGACCCATCTCATCAATGAGTACATCTACCTCTAGTCGTACATCAAGCAGGAATGCATGTGACATCATCGGCTACGCGGTGGTTCCACGTAGACTGCACTGGGAAATGGAGTTGGGCCATCTGCGAGCTCCTCACAAAATCGAAGCGGCAGGAAATGCCCTTACTCCTAATCATGCAAGCTCGGGCAAAATAAAGCGCAACGACTAATGGGGTTATATCAAAAATTACGGCAGTTCATCGGGGAATACCACTGGTAGAAACAGTGGCAACCACTCTACCCAGGGCTCGAATCTTGTGAATGGGGGTTCTTCTAACTCTTTATCATCGGTTTTCCTCCTATATATGCAACAAAAAGTAATAAATCGGCTTCAAGTAGCCTTTTTCAAAGCTTCGAAGATGTTCATACTTCCAAGAAATCCTTGGTGCAAAATCATGGAAGTGGAGGTTACATTAAATCCGACACATCTAATTTTCGCCCGTTTACGCAAACAAATTGGCCACATCGATTTTCCTTCCATTTCGCGAACAAATTGACGAGAAGTAGCCAGCCTCTGCGAAAGGTGGAAGATATCCGCACCGCTAACAAATCTTTGGTGGAAAGAATTCGTGCTTGCTTAGGCTATGACGAGGACAAATATTCTCGCTTTCGAGAGAAATATCGTAGAATATCGACAGGGTATAATTGAAACAGTGAATATCTAGCATATGTGCATCAATTTGACTTGTCACATCTTATTATTGAGATGGCTAGACTTTGCCCGATCCTCGAAGCGAAGGAACTTCTAGAGGCTTCCAACCCATGTTTGGTGAGCAATGGTCTACACGACAAGTATCCACGGCAAGAGCGAAAGAAACAAAAAGGCTCAAAGAAAGGCAATGAAAAGTGTGAAGATGATGGCACTTCTAATGCCTTTGCTTTGGCGAGAGTAGTAAGGGTGAGGGAATTGCATTCAAGCTACAAACCTTCCGAAACAGACGGATAAATTTTATCAAAAGATGGGTATCGTTCTGATAAGGGCAAATCAAAAATTGAGGTTAACGGACAAGCTAGCTTGAGTTCTGCTGATCATCCCTCAAGAGAGTCTAGAAGCCAAAATGATTCTCGGTCGGGTGCTCTTGGGTCTAAAAAGGCGGGGAAGGGAGTAAGAAACCAAAGAAAACCTCCAAGTTCCACGAGTTCGCTTGGGAGAAAGTTCGCCCACTTACGGAACTCGGTAATTCCAGTTGTTCTCGACAAGTCTGAAGCAACATCAGATGGTAATGATCCTTCTGAAGAGTTGTCGATTCATGGAGCTTGGCGAAACGGGGAGGCCACAAATTAGTGGCAAATTTTCGATGACCTGGAGAGACCCTGTAGAAGTGTCATTTTGTAATTACAGCAGCACTTAGGCTATGACAAGGTATACTTTGCAATAAAAAAGGCGGGAATTAACAATTAATTTGACCAAGGTTCATCTTGCAAATACAAACAAATGTTTAAGGTTTATTTTGCAATCAAAATGGCGGGAAATAAACTACGGTTTGACCAAGGTTGGTTTTGCAATACAAACAAATGTACAGGGTTTATTTTGCAATCAAAAAACGGCGGGAAATAAACTATGGTTTGACCAAGGTTGTTTTTGCAATACAAACAAATGTACAGGGTTTAATTTGCAATGAAAAAACGTGGGAAATATCAGTTGGAAGGTCTTGTGCCACGTCAGCTGCCAACTGGGCAGCCAACTCATCATCACGTTAAAAAAATTAACTCCACTTTAACGGAAGGTTTGAATTGCAAAAAAAAAATAGGTGGAGGTTCAATTTGTCGAAAATCAAAACACGAGGTTAATTTTGCAAAACACAAAATAGGTCAGGGTTTTTTTTGCAATTATCTCTTTTAAGAATGCAATACGGAAAAAAAGAATATTTTCTAAAAACTAAAATTTTGAAGTGAATATGACTGAATTGAAACAAAGTTTGAAATTTTGTTATAGGGGTGAAAGGGTGATTTTATCTAAATAATTAAATGATGAAATATTGATTAAAAAGATTTAATAATATCAATACTTAATTAGATGTTAACCACTTAGGTTTGAATAGTGTTATGTGATATCCGTTGTTTGTGTAGTAAATGAAACTTTTAATATTATAAACTTCTTTACAAATTCTTCGTTATACAATGAATTCAACCACATTTAAAATATTTCCATCTGTGTATTTCTCTATTCCCTCATTGCACGTCTAGATGATTCCACGTATACGCCAAGTTTAAATTTCAAACAATTTTTTGTTTTATTGAGTAAATCTCATATTCAAGAGGAGGTAAGTAACATTTAATGACGAGAAATTAAATCACCAAATAAAGTTAAATGTAGGAATCTATCTCTAAAACATGACAAAAATAAATGAGTCCACCAACTTTCATTTATTACCCTTAATACTTTAGGTGTTCGTTTTGTCATTTTGCTAATGGAAAATGAATATAAAAAGGCTAATTGGCAAAGATATAAGAACATACAATTCTATTTCTATTTATTTCTCCTTCTTTAGTAAAGTAAAACTCAATAATCTATTCGTATTCATGGCATTTCACCATTTGATTTTAGTAATCTTACTTTTGTTTTGGTGAAATGCCATGAATAACGAATAAATTGTTGATAGTTTTCAATACTCTTACCAATTTTTTAATGTTAAAGAGCCACACGTAAATTGCTACGAAACACTGCAATCTGATCGTGTTCATGTCATTTCGTCATTCAATTTAAAAAGAAGCAATGATTTGATTGATGAAATGACATGAATAACGATTAGTTTGTACAATGTTTTAACCTTCTTAGTAGATTGAAGATCCTCAATCCATAGGATATCCATATATAAGCTTCTTCAATCTCACGGTGACGCAAAAAAAAACATGATTTCGAGTTGATTCAAGAAATTAGGGGTGGCGTGTCAAAGGTACGATTTTAATTTTTCCCAACAACATATATATGTTTCTGGTGTATTTCATGTAACTAGGGAATGATACGATAATTGTTCGCCTATTATTAACGTACGAAGAGAAAAAGTATACCAAGTAGATAAACTGTGAATAGTTTCTTCTTTAATTTTTTAAATAATTTTCACTTATGTTCCCCTAAAATTAGCTTTTTTCAGATTCTCATTTTTTTATTTTTCATTATTTGTCATTTATTAGATTGAGAGTTTGTAATTTAAATCTTTCCTTATTTATGTCATAAATTTCAGTTGATATAAAAAAGAGCTGTTGTGTTCTTGTGTATATTGACTTCAAAATATAATACAGAACATGAATCTTAATTGACTGTTAAGTTTAGTTTAGTGAAGATGGTAAAACTATGGGAAAAAAAACACAGAGTTCCATAAGAAGGTCACCCTTATTAGATATATATAAAATCTAATCTTTTCTTTTACATTCATCCATTTTTAATTTTCAATTAAGCAAATTTACAACTACACTGAACAAAATAAAGGAAATAATCTTGTTTTTCCAAACACCATACGTAAATATATATCATGATAGTAAACCTTTGGTGATACTATCAGAGACACATAAGAAGATGGTTTGGGTGATTATTTAAATGATGTTTAGATTGCAAGGCTATCAATCTAAAGAACAAGTTGTTTATACTTTATTTCAAATTATTTGTTTCTTTTAATCATTTTACTTAATAAGAGCATGATTTGAGAAAAAAAAAATGTTTATGAAGGCACTTACTGATGAATTAAAAAAGACGTGCGAGAGACCACATACTTGTTATGATGAGCCCAAATTATCGTGTGGCTAGTTTCCATTTTGTGATCAAACGTAGATGTGTTGGGTGTTCAGCCAGGTTTAATTAATAAAAATAATATTCAATTAAAGACTACGTTGAGTTTATTAGATCTAAATATCTAAACGCTTACAACAGATATAAAGTTAACCACTTTTTTGTTTTAGTTTAGCTTATACATTTTTTTTGACATGTTACATGGTATCAACAAAAAAAAGGTAACAACATAATCAAGTCATTTTAACTACTCCTTCTTTTACGGGTAAAGAGTCCACTTTATTATTTTGAAATGTTTCACGTGAAGAGTCTACTTTCAAAAATCATATCTATAAATTCCATAATATTTCAACATTACCCTTCACATTTTATATTAACATATGGATTATATACAAGAGTTAATAAAGTGGTGTCAAACATTCTATCTATACGATCAACTATATAAGATCTCCTTAATCCATATTAAAATTAAAATTTGAGTTTATCACCATGTCTTTAAATTTAAAGTAAAATAGTAAATAAATAATACTCATTCCATTTTGAGTAAAAAGTTAATGTTTAAAAAGTATAAATAATTTTAGTTGATATATAAGTATATATACCTTGAATCGGTAATAAATTACAAAAAAATTTGAGCTAAAGCAAGATGCTTACATCATATTTGAAGGTTGGTGTTCAAGGGTTATGATGATTATAGGGATAAGATCTCAATAAAGACTGTTTAAACGAAACATCCATAAAGGGAATAGTCGACTAATTGTTCACAAAGGTAGTATGTTAGAAGAATAGCCGATGTTGAAATATGAGAGGGACAAAGAGAGAGAGAGAGAGAAAGAGAGAGAGAGAGAGAGAGAGAGAGATGTTATGATACATGAGTTAATATTTGTTACGTTGAAATTTTGATCTTTGAAAACTTATTTTGGCAGTTACACATCACAGAGCAATGATTTTAAGAATGCAATGCGGAAAAAAAGAATATTTCTAAAAATTAAAATTTTGAAGTGAATATGACTGAATTGAAAAAAGTTTGAAATTTTGTTATAGGGGTGAAAGGTTGATTTTATCTAAATAATTAAATGATGAAATATTGATTTAAAAGATTTAATAATATCAATACTTAATTTGTGGCAGCCTGACCCGGACTCCAATGCGGAATCCCAAGATCGTGCCACCAAGACAAGCTAAGAGACAGACACGCACCTGTTATATCTACCACAAAACTCGTGTACCTAGTACACTCAACCAAGAAAACTTCCTAGGAATCACAATGAGTCGACAAGTCTACTGATACTCGTAACATCTATACTCCGCAGGACTATCCTTTCTTAAGCTCTAGACCAAGTCTACAACCAATGCATACACTAAACTTCCTAACACAACTTTAACGTCTCAATACTCACGGTGAAGCGTCAATCTCTCCCGTGCAGCCGAAATCAACTGATAAATCGCAGCACTTAACCTTCGTACTAATCGAGTGTATTCTACTCGCATAATAACCACTAACAATAATATAGTATTATATTATTCATCATATTAAACATATTTCCGTAGAATATACAAGTATCATTCCAAACCAATTAAGTATCATCACACGATTCATACTTCATATATATACATTCTATGGCCTTTGTATATAACCACACAAAACCACAATTCTATATATAGCATAGTCTTATACATATATAGACTAAACAAGAATCCATACACCACGTGCGATTACCTACCGGTAATTCACAAGACAAACCATATCATATATCGATCTCACATTGGGGTATTATTCCCGATCGAGCAAATAACCAATATTACACAATACTCCATATAATGTATGTATGAATGCACATGGTCTACCGATTAAAACGCGTACTCATAATGACGGTAATAGTAGCAACGGTATAATTTGCATATACATATACAAGAATATGCCTTCCTATTTCGGATAGGTGTCAAAACTTCGCAATGGCCAACCGCCACGCGCACACGACCTCAAACTCTAGGCTGTCCACCACTATCTCTCTTGGAGCCACTAGATTGTTGACTAGTACTCCCAGACCGATTAACTCTCATCCTCGGGAAATCTTTACGAACATGATCACCGCCACAAGCAAAACACTTTCCTTATTTACCCCAGCACCTATTCTCGGCATGTCCCGTCCTCATACAAAAATTGCATATCAACTCATCACTTCGCCGTCTCTGAGTAGAAGTAGTAACACCACTCCGGCCACCAGAACGCACATTTCCTTGACTAACTGTCTGAGGTGTTGCCTGTCCTCTATTACCATCATTGCTTCTAATAGTACTCGAGGTTCTCTTTTGAGCATACTCCTCGATGTCCAACTCCATCGCATACGCACGATCCACAGCGCCTCGGTAATCCGTAAGCTGTAACGAAACGAGCTGCCTACGATATTTCATCCTTGGGCCCTTCACAAACCACTGGGTCTTCCTAGCCTCATCTGGTACTAAGTAACCACAATAGCGAGCCAACTCTAGAACTTCGCTGAATACTGAGCCACCGTCATAGCTCCTTGTTCTAATGCCATGAATTCCACTTCTCTTCTTTCCCGAACTACCACCGGAATAAACTGTGCCATAAACTCCATCGTGAAGTTTTCCCACACTTGAGGCACTCCATGGTGTCTCCAACTATCTCGTAACACATGCCACCAATGGTCAGCCGCACCACTTAATTTAAACACTGCTAGGGTCACCATCTCTTCTGACGCACAACCCATAACTACAAAGATCTTCTCCATGCTTTCTATCCAAAGTTCTGCTTTAGAAGCATCGGGTCCTCCATCGAAGCTCTCAGGTTTCAACTTCAAGAATCTCGCAAGAATGGTAGAATCGTCTTCCATTCCAAACATCTGTTAAGGAGTCACGCGCGGATCATTAACATTCTCCCCTCTCTCGTTGCCACGAGCTGTACCAGAACGGGGTCTACTAGAACTAGCTCCACGCCAAGTTCCTGACATAATACGCCTACAAGGAACACTCAACGTTAAAATTCTCAACAATAAACCCAACCCAAACTAGGCCAAGGAACCTATCCTGGCAAAACAGCTAACCTATAGCTCTGATACCAACTGTGGCAGCCCGACCCGGACTCCAATGCGAAATCCCAAGATCGTGCCACCAAGACAAGCTAAGAGACAGACACGCACCTGCTAAGCATAATGGTGTGTGTCAAAAGATGAGCCAAGAAGCTCAAAACAGGAAGGTAAAGCCATAACAGCAATACGAAACGACCAAAAACTAAAATCTGCGGAAGCAAATCATAAGTGGAACCCAAGCCTTTAATCCTAAACAAAGGAACGCAAGGCTGAGAGATAACTATCTCTCGACAAATCTACGACGCGCATGACGCAACATTGCGCACGGGAAACAAACCATCGGCAAACCTAAGGCCGGCGAATCAACAAAATACCAACCTGATAAACAACCACTCAACGGCTACGACATGCCGGAGGGACAAATCAACTAAATGAATAAGATATTTAAATACTAGCAACTAAACCCAAGTCTCTCGACTAACGTCGTCGGAGATGACAATACCAACAATACTAGAATGAGTGAGCTAAAGCATGCTCGAAATAATAAGGGAATAACTCATAATTGATACAACCACTCGACCAAGCAAGTCGGCTCCCAAAATAATACGATAACAAGATACTAACATAATCTACCCAAGTAAAGTCTACATAACTTTACATTCGTGTCTCACAAATACATAATAACAATAATAATAATAAATCCAAGCTTAAAGCCCGGAAGACCACCTTCTAGGGATCACTATCCGAAGCCGCCACGCGTACTAACGGGATCACTGAACACACTAAGGAAAACAAACACACGGAGTGAGTCATAATGACCCAGTAAGTTACTAAATGCAATAGTATGGCATATCAAGACATGGCATGGCATAATGCACAAGCATATATAAAAATCATGGTATCATACTAGTATACCAGCAATAAACATGTACTTAGTTATCAAAGCACATAATCTCACATAAGCTACATAGCATATTATCTTTCACATAAATGCTCATACGTAAACACGTAAAACCAGAATCTGGGCCCAGTCCTCAATATTCAACCATGGGTCCAACCCTCAAATGATCATAATCTGGGTTTCAATCCTCAAATGATCACAACTCATCAGTTTTCTTAATGAGTACCTCATTACATTCATCCAACCTAGGATGAGAAATGGGAGCTCGATATCAGGCTAGGTGGCGCTAATACGAGACCACATCCCACTATTGGCCAAATAGTGAGAAGAAAGGGTACCAATGCGGCGATTCATAGGGAATGTTTCCAAAGGCTATGAACCATCCCATTGCCGACAAAACAACCAAGACGCCAGCTGGAGTCAAATCAAGATGCTCAAGTAGATATTTACTTGAATAAACCAATAAGGACCAAGTCCATCACAAAAGGACTCATCAAATCAAGTAGGTCATAATGCTCTACAAAACCCAATAAACAATGCACATAAATGTACACACTTAACATGTTCAACTAACTTGTAAGTTTAGTTCAAGAACCACATATTGAGATATTCATAATCCTCAAGTCATCACCAATTCAAGAATAGCTTATAAGCTCAATAAATCACAACGTGAGGTCTACTATAGTCCTCTACTCAAGATTAAATCAAAGACTATTATTTTGGTCTAAGAACAATCATAAATCAAGACTTAGCAAAGCTTCACTTAACGATACACCGGACTCAACCATAGTCTCAACCATCATGTATACTCGACTTCTCAAAACCAATCTCAAGGGTACCAAAACTAACCCGTAGTCAAAACCCCGTAAGTGCTTTCATGTGCACACGACCAAATTCCCTAAAAGAGAATTCAAATAATCATTTCTTAAAGGCATACGAGATCATAGGTTGATCTCTAATGCTCCGTGCTCTAACGAGCACGCTCTAAACATACTCCCAATAGGTCTCTATAACATGAGTGTCTCAATTGGACACCGAATGAGATACTCGGGTACGCACAAACATAACTAAGCAAGACCCGAACATCGTAGGGTTTCAACCCAAAGCTCATTATTATATTATTGACTTTACAACGACTCCGTTGAGTCTTAATTCTACATTTCATTCTTTATGGGTTTCATAAATCCACAATTTAACACTCTATTCAAACATACAATAAAATCCCAAAATTCATCCGGGCTTGATTCCCAAGCCTAACAACCCATGAACTCATTATAATCATAGTCAAACGAAACCTAAATGTCGTAGGATTTCAACCCAAGTTTACTAACACATTATGGAGCTTATAATGACTCCGTTGAGTCTAAATACTAAGTTTCATTATTTACACAATTCATCAATCTCAACATTTACACCCACTTCAATTAACAATAATTCTCCAATAGTTCGGGCTTGATTCTCAAGCCCTAAAATTCATTAAAAAACCCAACATAAATCATAACCCATTTCATAATTCACTTAATTTCAATTAAATGATCCTACTCATGATATCTAGTGAGTTCACACATTTAAAGCCCCAATCATAGGCATATTTCTACAATAAACCCCAAATAACATATGGACATGATTTCTAGCATGCTCATAAGCCTAGAAACACATGATGAAGAGTAATCATATACTTCAACAATCATAGAAGCCATTCTACAAATGCTCCTAACAAGTTCATACTTCAAAAAATCCCCAAAATGGGCATACAAAGCATATCAAGTGTTCATTGCCCACAAATAGCACATAGGTTGTTTTCCTTAGGGCCAATGAACCAAAATAAAAAGAAGGTAACTTACCTAGCTCGGATGAAAACTCCAAAGAACACAAATCCGATCGGTGAACTTGTTCTACTCGTCGAGGGCTTCATGAATATGAAGTTTGAAGGTAATCGGACGGTTGGATCGTCTTGGATCAAAGGAAGAATGAAGGTAGGGATCAAAAATCTCCAAGCCCCTTTCGCTCTCTAATACGTATGGAAGAAGAGAAGAAATGAAGATGATTTTCATAAAATTGCAAAGGGATTTGGCTTTTATACCTCCACAAACCAAGAGGGCAAAATAGGGAATTCCTTGGTACAATTAGTAGAGATTAGGATTAATCAATCACTAATCTAACCTTAATTAACTTCCAACAAATGTTAGGACATGTTTAGGGCTAAGTATGGGAGGTTAGGAAGGGTTTAGAGGGGGTTTAATGAGGGTAGGATAGGCATTTCTCGTCAAAAATCAAAACAGGGGAAGACAGGATTGGGGCACCTTGCGGTCGCAAGGTCCCCTATAGCTTGCGACCGCAAGATCTCCAGCCTCTCTAGGTGTCTTCTGCTGTTGACCTTGCGGGGGCAAGGTCCTTCCACCTTGCGACCGCAAGCCTCCCAGACCAAAAACGGCTTAGAATTCAACCCCGAACGACCTCAAACACATAACCAAACCTAACAAGGTTCAAACCTCATCCAAAGTAGGTCTAGAACTCCCTTAGAACACTCACAAATAACTCCCTAAACAACTCCAGAAACAACTCGGAGCGAAACCGGGAAGAGGTGCAACAACGTGCAACCGGAACGACGAATGAACTAGCAATTGAACGTGCATCGAAAGGAGACTTTTAAGGCAAGTATAAGGGCTAATGAAGAAGCTTGAATACTCCTATAAAGTTGAATAACATCTAGGGAAATAAGAACTCCAAAGGAGAGACGATTACGCGACTCGATCCCCGAACTACGCGATAGAGACGAACGATATCTCCAAAGCTTCCAAATCATCGTTAGACTTAAGGAACACCTCCAACTTGAAATCTAATACATCTAAACATGTTAATAAACCATCATATAAATGTCTAGGACCAAACCGAGGTCATGAACGCAAAATGCAAGCAAACCTTCAATCGCGTCGCATTCCGACTACCGTCGAGTCACAACTTGTGACTTTAGCAAGTCAACAACTATATGGAATTTCTTAATAGTGTTTTGGTCTTAATGTGATATCTCATACACATCTAGACCCTCTCGTAAACCAAACATACAGTCGACAAAGGAAGAAGTGCAAGTATAGCACGCAAACCGAGCTAACGAAGGAGCGGGGTGTTACATAATTAGATGTTAACCACTTAGGTTTGAATAGTGTTATGTGATATCCGTTGTTTGTGTAGTAAATGAAACTTTTAATATTATAAACTTCTTTACAAATTCGTCGTTATACAATGAATTCAACCACATTTAAAATATTTCCATCTGTGTATTTCCTATTCCCTCATTGCACGTCTAGATAATTCCACGTATACGCAAGTTTAAATTTCAAACAATTTTTTGATTTATTGAGTAAATCTCATATTCAAGAGGAGGTAAGTAACATTTAATGACTAGAAATTAAATCACCAAATAAAGTTAAATGTATTTTTCTATCTCTTAAACATGACAAAAATAAATGAGTCCACCAACTTTCATTTATTACCCTGAAAACTTTAGGTGTTCGTTTTGTCATTTTGCTAATGGAAAATGCATATAAAAAGGCTAATTGGCAAAGATATAAGAACACACAATTATATTTCTGTCTATTTCTAATTCTTTAGTAAAGTAAAACTCAATAATCTATTTGTATTCATGACATTTCACCATTTGATATTAGTAATCTTACTTTTGTTTTGGTGAAATGCCATGAATAACGAATACATTGTTGATTGTTTTCAACACTCTTACCAATTTTTTAATGTTAAAGGGCAGCACGTGAATTGCTACAAAACACTGCAATCTGATCGTGTTCATGTCATTTCGTCATTCAATTTAAAAAGAGGCAATGATTTGATTGATTGTAACAGCCCGACCCGGACTCCAATGCGAAATCCCAAGGTCGTGCCTTTAAGACAGGCTAAAAGACAGACAAGCACCTGCTAAGCATAATGGTACGAGTCAAAAGATGAGCTATCAAGCTCGAATAGGAAGGTAAAGCCATAACGGCAATACAGAACACCCAAAAAAAAACTAAAATCTGCGGAAGCAAATCATAAGTGGAACCCAAGCCTTTAATCCTAAACAAAGGAACGCAAGGCTGAGAGACGACTATCTCTCGACAAATCTATGACTCGCGTGACGCAACATTGCGCACGGGCAACAAACCATCGGCAAAGCTACAAGATTCCAACCTGATATAAAACCACTCGACGGCTATAACATGCCGGAGGGACAAACTAACTAAAAGAATAAGAGATTTAAACACCAACAACTAAACCAATGTCTCTCGACTAAAGTTGTCGGAGATAGAAATAACAATGACAAAATACTAGAACACGCGAGCTAAACCTTGCTCGGGAAGACAACGGAATAAACTTCTAAATAAATACAACAGCCCGACCAAACAAGTCGGCTCCCAAAATAATACAAAATAAAATACTAACATAACTACCCAAGTAAAGTTTACATAACTTTACATCCGTATCTCACAAGATGATAAATATAATAATAATAATAATAATAATAATAATATTAACTCCAAGCTATTGCCCGAAAGACCACCTGCTATCCAACAAGCACCCGAAGCTGCAACGCGCACTAACGAGCTTACTGCAAAAACTAAGGAAAACAAACACACGAAATGAGTCATAATGACCCAGTAAGTTACTAAATGCAATTGTATGGCATAGCATGGCGTGGCATGGCATAATGCACAAGCAAGTATAAAGTCATGGCATCTTAATAGCATACCAATAATAAACTTGTATTAAGTCACCAAGTAACATAAACTTCATAAACCACTTAGCACATTATCTTTCATATAAGTGCTTATAGTAAGCCACATAAGGGATAGAGAAGATACCGAATTAGTGCCGTTGTGTTGCTCCTGCAATACACAATGTTATACTGGTTCGTGACACGATGCACGTGATTGATACATCGACACGCTGAGTGGTTACGCCTCAAAAGACAGCC
Organism: Codonopsis lanceolata; assembly: GCA_013146195.2. NCBI lineage: Eukaryota > Viridiplantae > Streptophyta > Magnoliopsida > Asterales > Campanulaceae > Codonopsis > Codonopsis lanceolata. The sequence goes on along the minus strand of CM028382.1, from coordinate 1,729,350 downwards.
CCTTTCTCAGTCTCGATTAGCATAATCCATTCGCTCTATTGGTTACGAGATGGGCTAACTTCCCTACTGGGGCCAACAGTGGAGGGTGTGTGAGGTCCCAGGTACGGCGATCCATAGCGAATACGAACCTTACGATTCGTATAGGCGATGTATCGTCCTACCTTGACAGAAAAACCAATCCAAATAATGCCAGTTGGGCTTTAATGCAATGCACAAGTAGATATTTACTCGCATGCTCAACAAGAATAAAGACCGACCATAGCGGACTTATCAAATCAAGTAGGACATAAAGCTCTACACACCAATTTAACAATGCACATATTTGCACATACTTCACAAATCCAACTAACTTATAAGTTTAGTCAAAGAACCTCATAATGAGGTACTCATAATCATTAGGTTATCACCCAAACGAAAGTAGCATATAAGCTCAAGAAATCACAACATAAGGTCTAACATAATCCTCTACTCGGGATTAAACCAAAGACTATTATTTAGTCTAAGAACAATCATAAATCAAGACTTAGCATTTTAACTTCACTTAAAGGTACGTCGGACTCAACCATAGTCCCAACCGTCATATATATTCGACTTCTTCAAAGCCAATCTCAAGGGTATCAAAACTAAGCCGTGGTCATAACCTCGCAAGTTCTTTGATGTGCACGCGACCAAATTCCCTAAGAGAGAACTCATTCAAATAATCACTTCTTAAAGATACACGAGATCATAGGTTGGTCTCTAATGCTCCGTGCTCAAACGAGCACGCTCTAAGTAAATCCCCAATAAACCTCTATATCGTGGGTGTCACAAATGGTACACAATTCAAGATGCTCGGGTACTTATGATCGATTGTTTTATTTATCTATTTCCTTGCAAGTGTACAAGACTATTATAGAATAGACTCGGAAGCAAGGGTCGAACCCACAGAGACAAGTGATCACGAACAGTGCGAATATAGATAGCAAATTATTAACCTAAGGGGGGTTTTTATGTTTAATTCTACTCTAAACTACTAGTTATAGATGTTTAACAAATTAGACAGTAATAACATATATGAAGATCTTATGGTGAGTGGAAATCTAGGATTCTGGGTTTCACTTATATCTCCTTTATGTTCAATTCATAATAATGTCATTCAATGTCTTGGGTTCGTTCACTAAAAATAGATATGGTCTGTTGAACAATTGGTTCAGCCTCCATCCCATAAAAATTCACCCATTCCATATCCTAAGCACAGGAACTATCAATCTAGCTGTCACCTAGATTTATGATCTATCTGTCACCTAGATCATGTAAGAACCTGGTCCTAACTTATCACTCTCGTGCTTCGATAGGTCCAATTTATTGTGTTGGTGAGCCAGTGTACGACATATGCACTCGGTCATGCAGTTATCCGCACCTCTAAGCCTTTATTATTTGCGATTACATTCATTTATTCAAAGCAACATAATATAGGGGTTGATAAACAACACAATCAACAAGCATTGAATAGACATATATATATATGAATCAAAACATAAATTCGATACAAGTTACCTCCCACCTCCTAGATTAGGGATGATTTAGTTCATCATAGACGATGAACAGCACATGGAGATGATGGAAGACATGATTTGATCTTCAATACTTGAAATTACAAAACCTAACTATGTTATACAATCTAAAACTACCTAAAATCTATGTAAAGAGAGCTTCCAGCCGTCCTTCTTATGCTTAGGCTCGGCATCTGACTTCTATATATACTCGGGAGTTGTGATTGGATCGAATGACTGTGTGAAAATCTTAAAAGGGCGCATTCTGCCTACCTTGCGGTCGCAAGGTGCTGGGTACCTTGCGTCCGCAAGGTCTCCATTGTGGATGGCTTTTGATTCTTTGATAGCTGACTTCGGGGGCCTATACTGCCTACCTTGCGGTCGCAAGGTCTGAGGCACCTTGCGTCCGCAAGGTGTCCAGATTGACAGTCTTCATTTTTCTTCAATTTTTCTTTCTCTATAATTTGCACTTAAAACCCTGGAGTTTCGCGTATTTTCACGAACAATCCTGAAACTTACAAAACTCACCGAAAACATACTCAAAAGACTCGTGAAATAGCATAATTTAAGTCACAGAAGCATATAAAATCGACGTATAAAATACATCGATCAAATACCCCCAAACTTGAACTTTGCTCGTCCACGAGTAAACAAATAAACTTATAAATACAAAAGCATATAATTAACAAAAATTAAAATCTTTTTGTGAGGGTGACACTATTTACACTCCTCTATAAACCCACAAAGTCAAGGAGACTCTTTCGAGTGACTCGACTATGCATATAAATACAAAAACAAATAAATACAAAAGCGAATAAAATTACACACAAAAATAAAACATAAAATCTTTTTGGTTTCATCTCAAGTTATACGTGTAAGGCATGCATGTAATCTCAGTTTGGTGCTCACCACATATATGCAGGCTTAGTCATATAAAACCAACTAGTCTTTTCTTAATACTGCTACTACTTTTAATTTCTCCGTGTGTGTGTGATCACCAGTCTTAAAAAATATCTTAACTAAAATAGTTTTATTGAGCTAAACACCACATTCATATGAAAATTACAGTTTAATAGAAAATCATGCATTAAGAAGTATGAGATCTACCATCCAAACTCGTCGCATGAAAGGTCCCAAGGATTCAAAAGATTTACACATCCATCCCATGCACTTCTATGTATGACATACAATGCTCTCCTATCCCAATGACTTGTAATAGCTAAGATTATGCTAACACAATGAGCTTTAAGGTGAATAATAATGATTATGAAGTGTGTGATCAATTTCATGTTACTCACTTGACAGTAAAAACAACATAAGCATTGGCAAGAAGATCATTAGGACTTTTTAAGCTTGTAATGTAAGGCCAAGGTGTTGGGGGATTTGATGGAAAGAGATTGGAATTCAAAGTGAGAGAATAAGACTACCCTTTATCCCTCATACTTCCAAGCAAAGGAAGTTTTCCCTATTTAGGCTAGGACTCGCAAAGACCACAAGTGGAGGGGTGCTTTGTGTTACTTTTTCCCCCAAACTTGTTTTGGGCAATGAAATTCTTCTAAAAATATCATCATTCTAATCATAGAATTTTTCTAACATATTTTCTCTTGAAAGCTATGCTTCCATTTGAATCTTTGTTTACACTCTTCTTCTTCCGTTTCATTTTTCGTCGACACATGATATATTATTATTATTATTTTTTTTTTCGACGAAGAAGAAGTCTTAAAAAATAGCCTAAGCGAAAAGAAGTGGTCCTCCTAGAATCAATTTCCCACCCAATCCTACTCTCTCAAAGGGTAGGCTAAAAGTGTATAGGCTTTTAGGGTTAAGTTAATGTGGGTAAAGAAACGATGGCGAATGGGGGTTTAAATAGTGTGCTTAGCACACTCCATTCTTTTTCATTAGGCTCAAAGGGGACACTAGGGATATATTTAGTATAGGTCAGGGAATATTTAGGCTCTAACGATCCAAAGATGGCCTAAATCATTTCTTAATGCCAAATGCTCACATAGTATTTAAAGCAAGTAAGACAACACAAAATATCATATCAACTATGGGAATTGGGGTTGAATGTTTAGCATCCTTTAGTTTCACATAAGCATTCGCTAAGGCAGATGGTAGGGACAATTGAGACTAACATGCAAAGCAGTTCGAAAGTGTGCTTGAGATATATAAATGAGAAAAATCCAAGGGATCTAACTAACATGCAATTGACCTAAGTTACAATTTAATGCAACAATCATGTTCGAATGGCTATGCATCATATTCTTGTGCATATCTTGTTGAAGTGAAATAGGTGTTATAAACTTTATAAAACTATTCTAATCAATCCAAAGTTATGGTGGTGTGAGTGCATGAAGAATTTGGAGAAAAGTAAAAGTTTAAAATTAAGTAAATTCGGGGGATCTACGGACTAACTATGCGGTTCATTGCACTAATCTCCTCATTGACTACGACTAGCATTACCACACCTAAACTCGAGGATGAATATTTTGAATTTAAATTTTTTTAATATATATTTTTTCTAAGTTGGAAAATTGGAGGTGATGGCGATGACACAATTGATGATGGGTCCCCATAAGAGGAACCCACGAGTATCTAATGTAAGTGTATTACAGTCAAGAACACCTCAGAAAATCGAAAAAAAATAAAAGCAGAGGAAAAATAGGGTGAAGAGTTAAATGGTCATCAAAGAAAGAAATTCTCTTTCACCCTAACGACAGCCCAACTCCATTCCTCGTTAGGCTAGGACTGCTAAGACCTAAAGTTTTAAATCCCCCAAACTTAAGTTCTATTTTGTCCTCAAAATAGAGGAACATATGAGAGGATTGATGGGGTAGGACAAATATCAAAAGGACATAGCGGGTCCACCTAACGAGCGAGCGGAACTTGGGCCTCGACTCAAGGTGAGTCGGGCGGAGAATAACGAATGAGGGCGAAACTCGGGGATGTGCTGGTGGCAGCCCATAATGATTTGAGACATTATGTCCCACGGTGTTAACCAGTAGAAAAATTTCAGTGAAACACGCATCACGTACTTAGCTGGCGACTCACCATACTCGGTTTGGAGGGCGCCAACTGGTGGAAATCCCAACGGCGGGTCCTCTTCCTCTTCTTGGGTTCCTCCTCTTGAGGAACCCTCACATGACTGGCGGTGATGTTCAAACAAAATGGCCCTAGTAATGGCCAGGACCGACCTTGACCTCTCGGCGTGTTTGGGCATTCTCGTTGCCCCCTACACAGAGTCGGTAATCAAATGCGGGCAGCGAACCCGCATTCGTCCTACCTAATAAGGGTCTTGATTTGGCCGTTGATCAAGCGGCCAACATCAAACCCACCCGTTCATAATGGTGTAGGTCGGGGCCGGCCCTCCCGATTCACCGTGTTTTGGTGACTTGAG
>CM028382.1:1683500-1724321 GCA_013146195.2 Codonopsis lanceolata | reverse complement strand
ATTTTATGATGTGCCACAAAACAAATAGTTTCCGTAGTCGAAGGTTATGATGTACTTGAACTTGTTTCATGTTAAGCGTTGGGGCTTTGTGTGTACAAGTTTGGTTAGTATGGTTCATCGTGTTTTCGTGACTCGAAAATGAGTCATATTATTTTCAATCTAAAAGAGTTTAATGTTGTTGTCTCACGAGAGGTCTAGAAACCTGAGTTGGGATCACGGTAGTTTGATCCTCATATACTTGGTTTGGTATTGTGATGGTAGACTCGGAGAAGTCTAGGTTTATGGTTTTGAGCATCGAGTGTTCGGGATTGTGAGACACCGTAGTGGTTTCAAGGTATTTCATGTCGGGATTATGACCTAGCATTGGTTTGAGATACGGTTTAGAATTCGGGACAAATTCTTTTTAAGGGGAGAGGATGTAAGATCCAGATTCGGTTAGCTTAGTGCGTGCAATGCTCGCATTTCTTCTTTGGTTGATTTCGTTTGGTTTGTGAGAGAGTCTAGATGTGTATGAGAGACCACATTAAGACTAAAACACTTTTAAGAGATGTCATATAGTGGTTGACTTGTTAAAGTCAAAAGTCGTAACCCGACGATAGTCGAAATGCGGCGTGATTGAGAGTTTATTCGGGTTTTGTGTTCTTGACCTCGATTTGGTCCCAGATCTTTACATGATGATTAAATAACATGTTTAGATGTGTTAGACTTCTAATTGGATGCATTCCATAAGTCTCGTGAAGTTTTGACGCCTCGAGAATAGCAAGTCTCCTTATCGCGTAAGTTTGAGATTGAGCCTAGCGAACGCCTCGCCTCTTTCGGGAGCTTATTTCTCCTATCTGTTGTTTATCATTTGAGAGGCATTCAGGCCTATTTTGTAGCCCTTATAGGTGCTTATAATCATGGGTTATTACCCGTCGGTTTGCGGTTTCATTCGACGTTTCGATAGTAAGTTGTTACGTCTTGCGCCGGATTTGCCCCGGGTTGTTTCGGGTGTTGTTTTTGGGAGTCTAGACCTAATTTAAAATGGGTTTGAGACTTGAATGGTTTAGTTTAATGTTTGAGGACTTTAAGGGTTCAATTGTGAGCCATTTCGAAGCCTTAAGGCTCGAGGATGCATGCGGGAACGACCGAAATCGAGCAAGGAAGCAAGAAAAAGCCGGAAGGAGTGTAACAGGAGGATGCGCTCGCATTACTCCTATATGATGCGACCGCAAGGGTCTAATTTCAGCATTACGGGATTTTTGCATCCATTCTGTGCGCTGTCCGAATTTTGACCAATTAAACCCATTCTAAACCCAACTTGAACCCACCTACTTAGCCTAAAACTAGTCCTAATCATTATTAGTGAGATTAGGGGTTGATTAGTGGGTGATTAAGGGAATTAATCCCCATATAAAAGAAAATGCAGCCGCACTCTACCTCTTAGTCGGCCAAACAGATCGACTTCTCCCTCCCGTCTTCTGCGAACAGAACACAAGGGCATGAGAGAGCTGAGAAGACGCGATTTCTAGGGCTTGAAGAGCTCGTCCTTGGAAGCCATAGCTGGGAGCTTCTTCCCCCTTTCTTCACCGTGAGTTTGAAGAGGAGAGTTGAGGAGAACAACCTCACCTCTTGATTTCGGGTATGGCAGCTTGATTAGGGGCTGAGTAAGGTAAGTTTCTACCTTAATTCTCTTGTTTTTGGGCTCCATTGACCCTAGGGAAACAATCATTTGTGCTATGTGAGGTCAATGGAAGCCATTGTTAGGGTTTGTAGAGAAGCATGAACCCTAGGTTTTCAAATTGATGATAGAATTTGATTGACCTATGTGAGACCATGATATATGTGAAATTCATGTTCTAACTAGTCTATTTAACTTGGTTATGTTGATTATCCATGAGTATTGGGGTTGATTTGGTAGAGATACTTGGAGGGTGTTTTGCCCAATTTTGGTTTAGCTTGCAAAATTATTGATGTGAGCCTGATTATTATGTTTTATATGCTTAATAGAGTATATTAAACCATGTTGTATAATTTAATCATGAATTGGGAATTATGATTGGTAAGGTGACTTGAATGAATTTAGGCACAAGATGGCCAATTTGTTCTAAGTGGCATTGCAAAGTATTTTGTTGGGTTTATGTGAGTTAAACGAACCCGGGATGATGACTATTGTTGATAGTTATGAACATAGAGAATATTGAGACCCATGGCCTCTATGCCCTAAAATTTTAGAAAGGGTAGATTGGACTCGACGAAGTCATTATAAATTCGATTATGTGCTAATTGAACTTGGGTTGAAATCCTACGATAATTGGATTTCGTTTGGTTAATGGAGTGAAGAACATAACTTCCAAACTTTAAATGGTTGGTGATTGAGATGTGTTTTGTGGATTTTTAGTCTTGGGAATTAAGCCCGAATGACTATTGAGATTTGGTTGTAAACTTTAGGAAATTATTACGGTGTGAATTTATAGAACACCTAAAGAATGAAATGTGTTAGTGAGACTCAACTGAGTTATAAGGCTAATAAAATGACTAAGAGCCTTGGGTTGAAACCCTACAATGTTTGGGTTTGTTTGAGTTATGTTTGCGCACACCGGGTTTTTGGTTGTGTCCTATGGCGACATTTATGTCATGGAGACTAACTAGAAATATATTTTAAGCATGCTTGTTAGAGCATGGGACAATGGAGACCCACATAAGGTCACGAGAATATTTAAGAGAAGATTAAGAGAGAATCCTCTTCTCAAGGATTTTTGTTGCGTACATATGAAAACACTTGTGCGAAGTGACTACGGAGTAGTCATAATATTTTAAGTATGGTGTTGGTGTTATCGATCATGTATGACGATTAGGACTATGATTGAGTCCGGTGTACTTAAAATAAAGACTAAAATAATAAGTCTTGATTGGTGGATATTTTGAGACTAGCGTAGTGGTCTTGGTTTGGTTTGAGTTGAGGATTATGGAAGACCTCACATTATATTTTATTAAGCTTGTAAGCTATGCTTGAATGGGTTAATGACTTGAGGAATAATGAATACCTCAATAAAGTAGTTCTTGAACTAAACTTGTAAGTTAGTTGAACACAATGGTTATATGCAAATATATGCATTGTTCATGATGTTTGGTAGAGCATTATGTCCTACTTGATTTTATGCAATTATATGCATGGTTTATGAGATTTCGTAGAGAATTATGTCCTACGTGGTTATATGCAAATATGTGCATGAATGATGGGATTTTGTGGAGCATTATGCCCTATTTGTTTATGTGCAATTATGTGCATGGTTTATGAGTTGTTGTAGAGCATTATGTCCTACATGATTTAATGAGCCCGATAATAATGAATTTGGTCTCATTGGTTTAGACAAGTAAATATCTACTTGAACGTTTGGTTTAAAGTCCAGCTGGCGGGTTTTGGTTGTTGTGTCGGCAATGGGACGATTCATAGCCTTTGGGAACAATCGCTACGAATCGTTGCATTGGGTCCTTTTCTCCTCACTATTTGGCCAGTAGTGGGATGTGATCTCGAGTTATGCCATCTAGCCTGACATCGAGCTCTCATTTCTCATCCTAGGTTGGATGAATGTAACGAGTACTCATTAAGGGAAACTGATGAGTTGAGATTATTTGGGGAGGAAACCCCAGGGTATTATTGATTGGGAATTGAGCCCGAATCATGGTTTGAGATTTGATATCATGGTAAGTTGGTTGGGTTTTGAACCCGGATTTGATAGTAACGGTTCGATTACGTTTACTGTTACACATGTTTATTTATGAGCATTTATATGAAAAATAATATGCTACTTGGTTTATGTGAGTTTATGTGCTTTAAAAAGTAAGTACATGTTTCATGATGGTATACTAGCATGATACCATGATATTATATGATTGTGCATTTATGCCATGCCATGTCATAATATGCCACATGTTGCATTTAGAAACTTCGGGTCATTATGACTCACTCCGTGTGATTGTTTTCCCTAGTGTGTGCGTGATCCCGTTAGTGCGGCCGGATAACGACTTTTAGCAGGTGGTCTTCCAAGTCAAAAGCTTGGAGTTATTTATCATTATGTTGTATTTATTGTGAGGCTCGAATGTAAAGTTATGTAGACTTTACTTGGGTAGATTGTAGTGTTATATTTATGGTTGTGTATTTGGGAGCCGGTTGTATTGCCGAGCATTTGTACCCTTAGTATTTATTTCCTTTGTCGTTTCGAGCATGTGTGGCTCGTTTATTCTAGTTGTGGTATATTGTTGTTCCTACCTCCGATAGTTTTAGTCGTGAGGTTTGGTTGGTGGTTTAGCATTGATTATATGGTTATAGTGAATTGTTCCTCCAGCATGTTATAGCCGTTGAGTGTTGTTTATTAGGTTGGGATTTTGTCTGTTGCCGGCCTTGGTTGCCGATGGTTGGTTGTGCGTGTCTAATGTTGCGTCACGCGCGTCGAATTTTTGGGCCGAGAGATTTACTATCTCTTGGGTTGTTTATATTTAGGAGCTTGATAGCTCGGGTCCCATTAAGGTTTTTGCTTCCGCAGGTTTTGGTTTTTATTTTTTGTATTGCCGTTATGGCTTTACCTTCCTGTCGTGAGCTGGTTGGCTCGTCTTTTGACTCGCACCATTATGCTTAGCAGGTGCTTGTCTGTCTATTTATTTGTCCTGATGGCATGACCTTGGGATCTCGTATTGAGATCCGGGTCGGGTCGTCACAAATATAGCAAAGGTTGAGGCAGCACACATAGATTCTCAACAAAGTGCGAAGCAACATAAGAATGTGAAGACCCTTGATCTATGAGAACTCGAGCCTTATGATCAAATATAGAAAGAGTACCTCCTATCACGGCCGTAGACCCCTGAACCTCGCGCTGATCAAGCGCAAACACACGGCCCTGCACCTTAGGTCTACCGTCCCCATCTCTCTTAGCCCCAGACTGCTGATCGGCGCTACCCGACTTATTGGCCTTAAGCTTTGGACAATCTTTCCTCAAGTGAGTCCCGTCACCATAATAGTAACACTTCCCATTCTTTCCCCAACACCTATCAACTGTGTGTCCAGGCTTCTGACAGAACGAACAAATTATAGTCTCGTTACATGATCCTTGCTGCCCCTGAGTAGAAGAAGTGTTGTTGCCCTGCTTCCCTAACTGTGGCCTACCATGGCCTCCACCTCTCCTATCTCTGTTGCCTTGGTATCCCCATATGTTACTTGAATTATTACCTTGATTAGCATTCTGAGTAGACTGTCGTGCATTACTCGAATTATTCTTGCTTCGATGCTCCTCAATATCCTGCTCCACCTCATAAGCTCGATCAATTGCACTCTAATAATCAGTGAGCTTAAGTGCCAGAATCTGCTTCCTAAATTGAGTCCTCAACCCCTTAACAAACTTATGCGTCCTCCATGCTTCAGTAGGAATCAAATACGTGCAATAATGGCTCAATTCGGTGAACTTCGCGGAATAGTCCGCTACAGTCATGCTACCCTGCTCAAGATCATAAAATTATTTCTCCCTCTTGTTGCGAACCACATCCGGCACATACTCATTTTTAAACTCCCTTTGAAAATTAGCCCAAGTAATTGGAACTTGTTGCATCTCCCAACTTTCCTTCAACACATTCCACCAATGCTCGGCGGCTCCCTTGAACTTGAATGTCGCCAACATAACCTTCTCCTCATCGGTACATCCCAACATAGACAATAGCTTGATCATCTCTTCCATCCATAACTCAGCCTCCCTAGGTTTCGGCTCCCCAAGAAATGCACTAGGTTTCAACTTAAGGAATCTCTCTAGAAGGGTGGTGTCATTCCTTGGTCTCGGTGGTGGTACTACCTCCTCCTGACGAGGTGGTGGTGGTGGTGCTCCCTCAGCTTGACCTCCCTGGCCTGCCCCTGCTAGAAAAGCCATCAATCTACGGTGTAACTCTGCCATATCCGGACCCAGCGGATTTTGCGATGGTGGTACCTCAGCCTCAGGCTCGACCGGACCTCTCCTGGGTCTACTTCTACCATGGCCATTGCCATGGCTAGGATTCTCCATCGAACCCCTAAAAGAATTCACTTGATGTTAGAATCATCACACAAATAACCAACCCACCTAGGCCATGAAACCTATCCTGGCCGACAGCTAACCTATAGCTCTGAAACCAAGTGTGACGACCTGACCCGGACCCCAATGTGGAACCCCAATCTGGACCGTCCAAGTAGACAAGATACAAGCATGCCCAAGTAGGAATATAAAATTTCACGTGGTGCAACATCACATACATATAACAACTCAACTACACTTGGCCGGAAAACACCTTAAAATAAACAAGTCTTCTGTGGTGACACGACCCGGATCCCAAGACGAGATCCCAAGGTCGTGCCTTCGGGAAACAAATAACAACTAGCAAATAACAAATAATGGGTAAGGCCATAACGAAAATACGCCAACGACTTAAAACACATGCGGAAGCGAAATGTAATAACACAGTGGCGCCCGAGCTAACAAGCTCAAACTAAAAACAACCAAAGAGATAATTAATCTCTTGGTCCAAAAATTTGACGCACGTGCCGCAACATTGGGCACGTAGAGCAAAACTCCCTGTCATGCAATACAAATATATAACACAAATAAACCAAGTCATCGACAACGTTACAGTCGGAACCCAACATTACACTAAGTCTAAGGCTCTAGTCTAACATGCTCAACGACTAAAAACATGCCGGAGAACAAACATGTAATTTATCCATCAATATACATAACTAAAGCATAATCATCAAAGTTCCCTCTTTTGCGCCGTCTTAGGGTTCCTCATGGCGGTGGCTTCTGCCGGTGCCGATGCCCCGCTGGCGCCTTCTTCCCCTTCTCACAAGCAATCCTTTGCATCCGTAGTCTCTAGCCAATCTTCCACATCCATCCCTCTCATTCCTACATCCATGTTTAAAGGTGAACCTTGCCTCAAGTTGAATCCTGTTCTAATTAATCTCTTAGCCAAACCTTTCCATCTCACTCTGGTTGGGAAATTCTCCCATGGTAGGCCGTCGATGGAAACTCTTCGTAAAAATTTTCTCACGCTTGGTCTCAAAGTAGATGTTACTCTAGGCCATTTGGATGCAAAACATATTCTCATCCAAGTTCATCATGAGAATGATTTTCAACGGCTCTGGATAAAAGATCAGTGGTACCTGGGACCCTATCCTATCCGAGTCTTTAAATGGACGCCTGATTTCCGGCCAGAGGTGGAGAGCCCAATCGTGCCTGTTTGGTTTGATTTCCCTGGTCTGCCCATTTATCTGTTTCATAAACATGCCCTCTTTTCCATTGCTAGCCTCATTGGAAAGCCGCTCCTTCTCGACAATCCTACCATCAATCTTTCTCGACCAAGTGTAGCAAGGGTTTGTATTGAAGTAGATCTCACGAAACCTATTCCTAAAAGAATATGGGTAGACTGTGGCGTTGAAAAAGAAGGTTTTTGGCAATATATTCTAGCTGAAAAACTCCCTCAATATTGTACTCTTTGTCATCGACAAGGCCACGATGGTCCATCATGTAAAACACACCAGCCAGTTTCACGCAAAGATACTGCTAATATCCCAGATCCGGTTGATTTAGCCAAGAAAGCCACAAGCGTTCCTCCAAAATCTAGCAATATGGTTTGGAAACCTAAGGTCTCAGATCCGACTCTCTCCGAAGATGCTGTTGTTGAGCCAACTCATTCAAGTCCTAGTAATGCGGCTGTGCCAAATTCTAATGTTGAAACCGAGCCAAACCCTAATACCTCTTTGCATGGACCAAACCCTAGCGTATTGTTGCATGAGCAAAACCCTACCACTGTTGCCAAGCCAAACTCTAATGATTCTGCGAATACCTCTTTTCCTGCTGTTAACCAAAATGTTTCTACTTCAGGTCGGTTTTCACCTTCACCGTTGGATTCCTCTAAAGACCCCACTACCACGAATATTCATGTTAATTCTACGGAGGCTTCGACTAAGATTCATGCCCAAGATTGCATCGATGTCGATGCCGATGCCCAAGATGCTCAGGATGCTCATGAGGCTCAAGATGCTCATGCCGATGCCGATGCTCAGGATGCTCATGATGACCCTATTCCAATCTCTAATTCTTTTGCTATCCTAACCGAAGTTGAGGAGGATGGTCTTCAGAATACCTCTTCTGTTGAAGCTCTCAATCTTGATCCTGGCGGCTTACTCAATAAACAGAAACATGCTCTTCCACCTTCAGATCGGGTTCTTCGATCTAAGCTCAAGTCTGGTGCTTCTTCCCAACAATCTTATGGATATTAAAGCTCTCTATTGGAATGCCAGAGGGATGGGCAATGATCCCACGATAGCTCGTATTAAGCAGCTTATAAAGCTTCATCAAATATCCTTCATAGCAATTTTTGAACCCATGATTGATCAGACCCGCATATCTTTTATTAGCCGTAGACTTAAATTCAAGTTTTGTTACTCTAATCCTGCTAGCACTATCTGGATTTTTGCTAAATCTTCATTTTCTTGTTTTTTTTTTTTTTTTTTGGAAAGCAGGGCGGCACCTGCGGGAATTTTATTAAAAAATAAAAGAAGTACAAACTTGAGGGGGACAACCAGCCTTGCCCTTATAAATGGGAGGACAGAGGAGCCTAACCTCGAACAGGACTTGTTCTCTTATTCAAGGTTCGGAGCAACAAGTCACTCTTCGGATTCATCATTATACATGGGCAACCCTGGCCATATTCTCCTGCATCTATGCTAAATGTGATGCGCAAGATCGGCAGCCTCTATGGACAGAACTTATTGACATTGGAGAGTAATTTTCTGATTCCCCTTGGATAGTGGGGGGGTGATTTCAACATTATTCTAGACCCTTCTGAAAAATCCGGGGGTCGTGGTTGGGATCGAGAAGGAGCAATGGATTTTCATGCTTGTAATGCGGCCTGTGGTTTATTGGATCTTGGTTTTTCAGGTCCTAAATTCACTTGGTGGAACAAATGTGAAGAAGGGGCAACCATTCATCAGTGCATTGACCGCATTCTTTGCAACAACAAATGGCTTGACAGTTTCTCTCACTCTTCTGTTCAGCATCTGAATTGCACATGCTCCGACCATTCTCCCTTGCTTTTGAATATTTCTCAGCATGGAGCCTCTAAAGCTCGTCCATTCCGGTTCCTCAATGTATGGGCCAAACATCCTTCTTTTCAAGATGTTATTCGCACTGCTTTGAATGCAGTCCCATGTGGTCGCCCCATGGTGACTTTCTCCCTTAAACTTAAAGCATCTAAGAAGCCTCTTCAAATCTGGAATAAAGACACTTTTGGTAACATTTTTACGGCGGTTAAGTTGGCTGAGGATAGTGTTCTGGAAAAAGAGCTTTACTTTGAATTGAATCCAAGCGGGGAAAATCGTGCAGATCTCATGCAAGCTCAAGCAGCTCTTCGTAAAGCCATCTCAACTGAGGAAGCTTATTGGCGTCAAAAATCCCGCGTCAAGTGGTTTAAGGAGGGTGACGAAAACACAAAAATTTTCCATGCTTCTGTTCGTCAATCTCAAAGACGGCTCCATATTCATTCCATTCATAATAATGATGGCAGCTTGATGGAATCTGAAGAGGACATAGCGAATGGAGCAGTTTTATTTTTTCAGAATCAACTCACTGAAGCTGTCCATCAAGTCCAATATGATTTGGATATGCTCCCAGCATTAATCACTGAAGATTGGAATAACAGCTTAATTCGTCCTCCTTCCTTAGAGGAGTTATGGTCCTCAGTTTCAGGATTAAGCTCGGACAGTGCTCCAGGACCTGATGGTTTTTTCGGTTGTTTTTTTTGTATCTTGTTGGGACATTATCAAGGAAGATCTCCTTCTGGCCATTAAAGAATTTTTTGCAGGCTTCTCTTTCCCTCGTTCGTGGACCAGCACTTTTATTGTTACAATCCCTAAGGTTGATTCTCCGACGACTTTTCAGGATATGAGACCCATAAGCCTTTGCAATTTCTGTAACAAAATTATATCAAAAATTTTGGCTGATCGGCTTGCTTCTATCCTCCCTCACATTATCTATCCAAATCAGAGTGCCTCCACGAAAGATCGAGTCATCCAAGACAATATTCTCTTGGCTCAAGAAATGATGTCCTTTATGGGTAAAAAGGTTAACGGCTCAAACATTATTATTAAGCTAGACATGGCCAAAGCTTTTGATCGGGTCTCCTGGCCTTTTCTAGCTCAGGTCCTTCGGAAATTCGGCTTTCATGAAATCTTTATCGATCTTGTTTGGAGGCTCATTTCAGAAAATTGGTTTTCTGTTCTTGTTAATGGAAGTCCGGCTGGTTTCTTCCATTCTACTCGGGGTCTTTGCCAGGGAGACCCCTTATCTCCTAGCCTCTTTCTTTTGGCTGCTGAAGCTCTTAGTAGAAGTCTCAACAATCTGCATGAATCACATCATTGTGTCCGCTTCTCAACCTTGAGCGGGTGCCCAATTGTTTCTCACCTATCTTTCGCAGACGACCTTATAATCTTTTGTAATGGCAACCGTAGATCCATTCAGCTTCATTTGGAGACTCTTCAATCATATGAACAATTTTCTGGTCAGCTAGTTAATAAAGCAAAAAGCAGGATTTTTGTTTCTCCCTCTATCAGTGCTTCGAGAGCCGCCCGAATCTCTTCTTCTTTGGGTATTCAATTGGGATCTCTTCCTATTCCCTATTTGGGTTGTCCCCTTTACTATGGTCGCAATAATAGGTCAATGTTTGATCCTCTTTTCTCAAAGCTCCAAACAAAAATGGAATCTTGGCTGGGCTTCTTTTTAAATGCAGCGGGTAAGATAACTTTAATTCGCCATGTGCTCCAATCTTCATCGGCATATCTGTTGGCCTCCTTAGATCCGCCAAAATCTGTCATTAATTCCTTGGAGCATGTCTTTGCCAATTTTTTTTGGAGTGGTCAGGACGGCTCGCAAAGAGCTCATTGGGTTGCTTGGAGCACTTGTTGCAAACCTCAGTCTGAAGGGGGTCTTGGAATCCCGTCCGTGATGTCTTTAGTTCAAGCTTTCTCAATCAAGCTGTGGTGGCGTTTTAGAACATCCAATAGTTTCTGGGCCTCCTTCTTAAAAGCTCGATATTGTCACTCTTTGCATGTGACCTTCTCTTCTTCGCGTGGCTCTCATGTTTGGCGGCGTCTAAAGCAAATTCAGTCTGTTGCAGAACCGTCAATTATATGGAATATTGGTCGGGGTGATTGCTCAATTTGGTATTACAACCGGCTCCCTCATCAACATCTCTCCTGCCCTGTGGGCTATTATATTCAACATGTTAAAGAGCTGTTTGATCAGTCTGGAAAGCATCTGACCACAGTGGCAAAAGCGATCCTTCGACAAGGTGCTACCAATTACATTTTTAACAATAAAATCTCGCTTCAAGACAGTGAAGATATGCCTTGTTGGTCTAAAAACTCTTCTGGCCGATTCTCTCTATCTTCTGCCTTATCAGTTGTTCGACCCACTTCCTCATCTTTGCTCTCATCCAAATTTATATGGCATAAGCTCCTTCCCAAGAAAATTGGTATCTTCCTTTGGAGATTATTTCTTGGGCGTCTCCCCATTGATGAAGCTTTGTTAAATAGAGGTTTTCAGCTTGCTTCTCGATGTCTTTGTTGTCCTGATCCTTCTATTGAAACATTCTCTCACCTTTTTCTTCATGGATCTCTAGCTGCTCCGATTTGGTTAGCCTTCCATCTATCCCATGATCTCCCTATTGAAGGAAATCTTATTCTCCAGCGATGTATGGCTGGTTGGTGTTCCAAATATTCAGTTGCTCACACTTTTCTTCCCTCTCTTATTCTTTGGCATATATGGAAATCCCGCAATGTTGTGCTTCACGGTTCTTCTAGGGTGGCCTTGCATTCCATTATCTATGCCATAAATCAAGATCTATCATCTATTATGAGTCAAGGTAATTATTTCACTGCTCAACACCAGTCTGGTTTTGTATCCTATGTTGCTAGGCGCTCAGTCAAAATTCAAGTTGTTTCTTGGTTAAAGCCTCCTGATACTTCTTTTAAGCTAAACACATATGGAGCTTGTCGTGGGAATCCGGGCATAAGTGGAGGAGGTGGCATTATTTGAAATTCTCAAGGTGAAGTTATCTATGCCTTCTCTACTTTTTATGGTCTGGCAACAAATAATGAAGCTGAGCTGAAGGCCCTTGTTCAAGGTGTTTGTTGGCTTCATGATAAGGGCTTTATGCATGCTATTGTTGAAATGGACTCCATGGTTGTGTTTAATTGGCTCACTAAAGGCCACATCTCTGCTTGGTCGGCTGTTTACTATGTGCGTGCTCTCCTCTCCATGCAAAGAGACTGTCAGTTTATTTTTCGTCATTGTTATCGAGAGGCCAATTCTGTTTCAGATGGGCTTGCAAATCTTGCTATTGATCAAGGAGCTGATTCAGAATTTTCTTCCATCTCAGACATTCCTTCTTTTATTAGAGGCAATATTATTTTATATGGTCAAGGGGTTGCTCATGTTCGTATCTCTTAGTTTTTATCTTTCCCCTTTGTACTTTCTCTATTTTGAGGTAAGACTCCTTTGTCCCCCCGTCCAAAGGGTAAGGCTGGTTGTCCCCCTTAAGTTTGTATATTTCCCTTATTTTAATAAATTCGCAGGTGTCGTCCTGATTCCCTTAAAAAAAAAAGAAGAAGCATAATCATCAACAATCACCAAGCACGACTAACACAAGTCGGCTACCAAAAGAATAAACATCAACCAACATAAGTATAAATATTACGTCCACAAATAGGTTTGCTACCCAACATGAAGTTTACATAACTTCATTTTTCCCAACGTCCTTACCAAAATAAAATGAACTAAACTAAGGTAGCAACGTTGCCAAAAAGGAAACTTCACCAACGCAATCGTCTTGAATCACTTCGATCCGCTAGCACGACTCGGATCTAGGGAAAACAATCAACAAATAGGAGTAAGTCACAAAGACATAGTAAGTTACTAAACATAACTTCATATCATGGCATCATGCTCAATATTAAGATATCATGCTACCAATATAATATGACATTGTGTTAAAATCATGTCAAGATATCCATGCTCAACAATAATAAATCATGCTATTATTATGGTATGACATTTCATTGAAATCCATGTTAAGGCATTTTATGCTTAACAATAATAATTCATGTTATTGGCATAACATAGCATTCCAATAATATTCATGTCAAGACATATAAGCTTAACAACCTTAAATGTCATGTTATCCATAAAGTATAACAATATAAGAAACCATTTCAACCATCATATCATATCATATTCACAAATCACATTATTCACATAAGTACTTGTGAGACAATTCATATAAAAGGGATATGATACCGTTACCATTTCTTCCGCCGTGTTGCTCCTACAAAAGCACGTGCAAACCCTTATGTGTCCTCGATACCCCTTTCATGGATATCGACACCCCGAGACAACCCCCGCTCGAGTTCCATAGTTATCAAAGTCATGTGTATTACTACAACTAAGATGAACTACTTCCCCATTGTGGCCATCGATGGAGGGGTGTGTGCAACCCGGCACGGCGATCCATCGCGTTCCCGAATCCCACAATTCGTGAAGACGATGCATCATCCCGGCAAAGACTCTACAAACCGACTCCAGCTGGACTCAAAACCCAAGCACAAGAAATGTATACTCATATTCTCAAAACAAGTAGGCACATACTCTACCATCAAACTAGTCATGCATTTCATTCAGAACTAGTATAAAATTCACATTAGAGAATCATATAAGCTCTCATAATCAAGTGTCATTCATACACTTCAAAAAATTTTGGAGGCTTGACCCCCATCAATTCTACCCCAAATTCCGTAGGACTTAAGATTATAGTTCCTAAAATTCATGCTAACCCAAAGGTTTACACCGTTGAATCCAGTCTACACTTTCCGAAAATTAGGGCATAGAAGCATGGGCTACAATACCCTCCTATGTTCATGTCTAACATCATAGGCAAGATTCTGAAGCTCATTAAACCCACATAAACCCAATAAAACAATTAATTAGGTAACATAGAACACACATCACAATTAGGGCATAAACTCATTTAAATCACTTCACCAATTATGATCTCCAAAACATGAATAAATCACATGGGATTAATTAATATGCTACTCTACACATGAATATCAAAGTAATCGAGGTTTTAATCATGTTCACCAAGCCAAATCATCATTTGGGCATATACCCTTCCAAGTAACCTCACCAATCATGCTAACAACACATGAATAAATCACATAGCAAGGATGAATAGGCTACTTTACATATGAATATCATATTAATCTAGGTCTCAAATAGGTTCATCCAAGAAAATTCATCATTTAGAAATCTAGGGTTCATGGCATCTCTAAACAAGCCCTAAAATTGCACCCATTGACCTCACATAGCAAGATGATTGTTTTCCCTAGGGTCAATGGAGAAAAAAGAAAGATGAAGAGATGTAGTAACTTACCTTGATTCAGCCCCTTCAAGCTACAATCTCGAAATTCCAAGTGGTGGGTGTTGTTCTCCTCAACCTCCTCTTCAAAACTATGGTGCGGATTGAGGGATGAAGGTCCCTAGCTATGGCCTCCAAGATTAGGCTCTCAAGAACCCTAGAAACTCTTCTCTCAAGCTCTCCAAGAAGTCTCCCACGTTTTTGTGAAGTCTAGGCAGTAAATGGAGGCTTAAGTGGTGTGTTTGTGGTTTATAAGGGTTAGGAAGTAAGTGGGTTTAGTTTAGATTGATGGGGTTGTCTCCCTCTAATTAATCACACTAATCTCACCCTAAAACTCTAATAGATGATTAGGACATGTCTTAAGGTTGCTAGGAGGGTTTAGGATTAGTTTAGGTTGGGTTTGCGTAGGGATAGTTTGGACAACACCTTAATTTTCCAACAAAATCCCGTAATAGGTCCAGCATTGCATGCGTCGCATTGTATGCTATGATGCGAGCGCATCATGGAAGATTTCTCCTCTTCCATTTTGCTTGCTTCCTTGCTCGACGTCGGACTCTTCCGCATGCATCCTCGAGTCCTCCCAAGCCAAAAAGGTCTAGAATTCAACCTTAAAGACCTCCAAATCATAACCTAAACATTCAAGCTTCAAACCTCAATCAAACAAGGTCAAAAACTCACGAAGAACACTCCCGAACGACAACCGAAAAGGCCAAACGAAGAAGGGTTAACACTTGAAGCAAACTAGCAACCAAACCGACGATGCATCAAGCTTTCAATCAACATCTAAAGCATGTTATTGATGTTATGAATGGCCTCTAACATTTATCCATATGCTTTCATCATAAATCATAAACCCAAGTTTCAAAGCATCCCGAGTAGGAAAGATGCATACGAGCATAACAAACGACGTCAATGGACATGCCATCGACTTTAAACATATGAATAAGATATGTTAACATGTTTATGATGAATATGAATGTATGAAATCATGCATAACACAAGCAAGCCATAATTTAGGGTTTTACATTCTCCCCTACTTTAAGGAATTTAGCCCCAAAATTCATACCGTGGTCATCAAACAAATGAGGGTACTTCTCACGCATCTCCAACTTGGTCTCCTAAGTTGCTTCCTCGATCTCATGATTTTTCCAAAGAACTTTAACCAATGGAATTCTCTTGCTCCTCAAAACTTGCTCTTTGGTGTCGAGTATCTTCACTGGTTGCTCAACATAAGACAAGTCGGGATGAAATGTAATTTCCTCATACGCAAGAACATGTGAATCATCCTTAAGATATTTCCGAAGCATGGACACATGAAACACATTATGGATATCCGACAATGACAGCGGTAAAGCCACCCTATAAGCCAAACTCCCAACTCCCTCAAGAATCTCAAAAGATCCAACGAACCTCGGTGATAATTTCCCTTTCTTCCCAAATATCTTAGTACTCCCTTCTCGGCGATACCTTAAGAAACACAAAGTCTCCAACCTGAAATTCCAAATTTCTCCTCCGATTATCCGCATAACGTTTTTGTCAACTTTGAGCTGTAAGAAATCTATCCCGAATTAATTTCACACTCTCGGCTGACTGTTGAACAATCTCGGAACCCCATAATTTTGGTTCTCCAGCCTCATCCCAACAAATAGGAGATCTACACTTCCGTCCATAAAGAGCCTCATACGGTGCCATCCCGATGCTCGATTGGTAACTATTGTTGTACGCAAACTCCGCCAATGGAAGGTGTGTATCCCAACTCCCCTTAAAATCCATTGTACATGCCCGCAATATATCTTCAAGTATTTGTATCATTCTCTCGGACTGTCCGTTTGTCTGAGGGTTAAAAGCTGTACTAAAATTGAACTTGGTCCCCATAGCTTCTTGCAAAGCCTGCCAAAACCTCGATGTGAATCTCGGATCCCGATCTGAAACAATACTAACTGGAGCCCCGTGCAATCTAACAATCTCCTGCACATACAATGCCGCTAACTGACTCAAGGAATAAGTCATCGCAATCGGAATAAAATGAGCTGATTTCGTGAGCCGATCAACAACAACCCAAACGACATCAAATCCTCTACGAGTACGTGGAAACCCCGAAACAAAATCCATCGTAACATGCTCCCATTTCCATTTCGGAATATCCAACGGTTGCAACAATCCCGCGGGTCTTTGGTGTTCCGCCTTCACCTGTTGACAAGTTAGACACATAGACACATAATCCGCTATTTGTCGCTTCATGCCATTCCACCAAAATTGCTTCTTCAAATCCCTATACATCTTTGTGCTCCCCTGTTGGATATTATACTTTGCCTCGTGAGCTTCATCCAATACAAGTCGCTTCACATCCTCAACTGAAGGAACACAAACTCTACCCTTGAAAGTCAAAATCCCATCTTGATTCATCGCGAACTTATGCTCCTTATCCTCACTCAAACCAACAATGATCTTCACCAACCCCAGATCTTTCCTTTGAGACTCTTTGATACTCTCCAATAAAACTGGAATAGCCCGCACACTAGCAAAGAGTACTCCATGATTAACCTCGCTAGGATTCCTATCACGCACATCCTCCAACATTTTCCATTCCCACATCATCAAACATGTCAAGTGAACTTTTCTACTCAAGGCATCCGCAACTACGTTCGCCTTCCCCGGATGATAAAGTATCGTGCAATCATGATCCTTCAACTTCTCCATCCATCTCCGCTGTCTCATGTTCAATTCTTTTTGCGAGAAGAGATATTTCAAACTCTTGTGATCTGTGAAAATCTCAAACTTCGGCCCATACAAATAATGCTTCCATTTGTGCAAAGCAAATATGATCGCCGCTAGCTCGAGATCATGCGTGGGATAATTCATCTCATACGGAGACAACTTCCTTGAAGCATAAGCAATCACCTTTCCATTCTGCATAAGGACACAACCCAGTCCTTCTTTCGATGCATCACTATAAACCACAAAATTATCACCTCCGTTAGGCAATGCTAGAACTGGTGCCGTAGTCAACCTCTTCTTCAACTCTTGGAAACTCTCTTCACACTTATCACTCCAAACAAAGGATGTCTTCTTTTCGGTCAAATTCGTCATGGCCGTAGCAATATTTGAAAATCCCTCTATGAACCTCCGATAATAACTGACTAGCCCCAAGAAACTCCTAACTTCCGGAACTGTGGTCAATCTCCTCCAATTCATCACCGCCTCAACCTTAGAAGGATCCACCGCTATCCCGACACTGGAAACAACGTGCCCCAAGAATGAAACCTCCTCTAGCCAAAAAGCACACTTATTAAACTTGGCGTAGAGTTACCTCTCCCGAAGAATCGACAAGACTATCCTCATGTTATGCATGCTCCTCCTGAGACTTAGAATACACAAGAATGTCGTCTATGAAAACCACCACTAAGCAATCAAAAAAATTGTGGAACACCCGATTCATCAAACCTATAAACACCGCCAGCGCATTAGTCAACCCAAATGGCATCACCATAAACTGATAGTGCCCATACCTCGTGCGAAAAGCGGTTATTTGTATTGGTTATTTCTTGGGCCGACGTGTTGTGTCATACCTTGTTTGTGGTTTTAGTATTTATTTTAGTTGTCTCCCAGGCACGCAGTAGCTTTGGGGCATTTCCTTATTCTAAATTGTTATAGTTGTTGGTAAACCCCAGTATGCTTTAGCCGTGGGTATTTGTTATCAGGTTGGTTCTTTGTTGAAATGCCGGCTTGGATTGCTGATGGTTTGTTCAGCGTCTGTAATGTTATGGCACGCGAGTTTTGTTTTTCCCCCTTTGAGAGATAATGTCTCTCTTGGTTTCTGGTGCTTTTGTTTCAAGCTTCATAGCTCGGGACTTCTTTTACATATTGCTTCCGCTAATTCGATTTTTGAAATACTATATTTTAGTGCAGCTTTATGTTCATGTTTAGAGCTTGTTAGCTCGACTGTTGGACTCACACTACTGTTTAACAAGTGCTTGTCCTCATCTTATGTTTGTTCCAGCGACACGACCTTGGGATTTCGTGTTGGAATTCGGGTCAGGTCATGACAGTTGGTATCAGAGCTTATGTTAGCTATAAGCCAGGATAGGTTCCATGGCCTAGGTTGGGTTTGGGTTATCGTCGAGTATTTACCGTCGAGTGTTGTGTATTGTGCCTTGGTGGCATGTTCTTTTATACAAGTGTAGGACTTGGAGTACTAAGTTCAGTTGGTCTAGATTGACGTGAGTGCAAGCTTGTGTCTAGGAGTATTATATTCCTCCTCTGTCGCTTTTAAGTTGCAGTTATACTAAGAGCGTGTGCTGCAATTCTATAGAGCCATTGTTTCTTAGTCCGTTGTTACGATCGAATAAGTTGAGATTGTCGGTCCCAAGAGTGATCGTCATGGTGTTCATTAGATCTAATGTTCGTTGTTTTACGCTTCGATAGTGAAGTGGCTAAACCTCCCGTAGTACCTAGTGTATTCCATGATTTATATAAAAGTATATATAGTTATTGTAGTACCTAATCGTGCATGCTCGTGTTACCTAGTGACTTGGAGACGTTGGTTTGCTTTGATTTAAAGCTAATACATTGATGAAAGTATTTGTATTGTATACTTGCATAGTAGATTAATATACTATGTACATGATATTGATTATCATGCCTATGTATGACTATATTATGTGTGCATGAGACCGTGATAAAGGATGTTTTTATGTGATTCATTAGCACCCCGCTTCCTATATGACGAAAGCTTTTGAAGTCACTTCAGAGGGCCCCTGACTTGATTATCAAGAGGTCTTCGTCGGAGAACTAGAATGGTATAAGTTGTATTTTAAATTGACCGAACCCATTACCAAAATGGAATGGAACAAAAAATGGTGTATTGTTATACTTGTGCAAATATGTACATTATGTATATGAAAGTTGAACTATGAATGTGATGTCTTGCTATAAGCAGTCCTTACGTGTGTAGTTTGTAATAGTTGAAATTTGCAATGCTTGTTCTGAATGAGTAATTTGACGTGGTAAATGCTCTTAATAATAAATGAGTATTGCCCTGAGATGAATGTTATTTGCATGATCAAGTACATGTTTAATGCGTGAGAATATGATGAACTATAGAGATTCATTTATGACTGGAGTATTATGTTAAGCCTGGTGAAATTTGATTTGAAACTAGTATTTTTTTTGTCAAGAGTCAAGCATGACTCGACATAGATATTTGATTGAGATAACATTTGAGAGTTACACCCAAGAGAGGAGACACACCATAGTTGTCACCTTGATTGTGATAGTATGTCGAGTGCCGATCTTGTCGTTCGATTTACTGAATATTGAATTCGAGGACGAATTCTTTTAAGGAGGAGACACACCATAGTTGGCTTTTGTTTCCAGCTTCATAGATCGGGATTTCTTTTACATATTGCTTCCGCTAATTCAATTTTTGAAATACTGTATTTTAGTGTGGCTTTATGTTCATGTTCAGAGCTTGTTAGCTCGACTGTTGGACTCGCACTACTATTTAACAAGTGCTTGTCCTCATCTTATGTTTGTTCCAGTGACACGACCTTGGGATTTCGTGTTGGAATTTTGGTCGGGTCGTGACATACCCCGTGCACCCACGCGACAATAATTTCCTAGCCTTAAGAGCATTATCTCCCAAGAATACAAATTTAGGAACGCCAGGCAAAGCAAAAGTAACCCTCTTGCTATGACAATCAACCAAGGCATGATAGGTACACAACCAATCCATGCCAAGTATCACATCAAAATCATGAAGTGGCAACACCACCAAATCCGCATGCAAAACATGTTCATCCACAAGTACATCACATACTCTATAAATATCTGAAGCCAATAAACATTCCCCAAGGCGGGGTAGATACTTCAAGAACTTAAGGCAAAGACTGAGGCATAACACACAACTTGTCAACAAAATGCGATGCAACATACGAATGCGATGATCCTGGGTCTATAAGTACACGAGCTCCATTACCGAAGATAGAAACGGTACCTCCAATCACTGCCGTAGACTCAGGCACTCCCCTCTGATCTAGAGCAAACACGCGACCCTGTACCTTAGCTTTACCATCGCTATCTCTCTTCATCCCAACTGCAGGCTGGCTTGAACCTCCTGACTGATTATTCTTCTATTTAGGACAATTCTTCTTCATGTGTCCCGAAGCTCCACAGTAGTAGCACTCTATCGGTGCTCCATTCTTGCTCCAGCATCTCCCCCATGTGCCCTATCTTCGAACAATAAGTGCAAACCAATACCACACTACGATCCCCCTGAGTAGGTGTAGTACCTGCCCCTTTGCCACTCAACTGACTCTTTGCATGCCCTTCATAATTAGATTTTCCACTTCCCTTCTTGCGATCATTGCCCCCACTAAAGTTTCCACAACTACCTGATCCATGACTTCGCCCAGAAGACTGCTTAGGCTGCTGAGAAGAACCCGAAATATGCATAGCACGATGCTCCTCAATATCCCTCTCAATGATGTAGGCTCTATCAACTGCCTTCCTATACTCCACAAACTGATGAGATAGAAGCTGCTTCCTGAACTCAGTCCTCAAACCCTTCACAAATTTCTGAGTCCTCCTAGCCTCATCTGGAATCAAGTGTGTGCAATAGCGAGCCAACTCCATAAATCTTGCCGAATATTGTGAGACAATCATGCTTCCCTGCACCAAATCAAGAAACTCCTTCTCTCTTTTCTCTCGAACAAATTTAGGTACATAAGAAGCTCTAAACTCCCAAACAAAGTTAGGCCATATGTGTCGGACTCTAAGCATGTCCCAACTCTCCCTAAGCACTAGCCACAAATGCTCTGCTGCACCGTCTAGCTTGAATACTGCCAAAACAACCTTCTGCTCATCATCACAACCCAACGGAGCAAATATCTTCTCTAAGTGCTCAATCCATAACTCGGCTTTTGCAGCGTCCGGCTCCCCATTAAACTGTCTCGGCTTCAGCTTCAAAAACTTCTCAAGCAGGGAATTTCCATGATGTCTAGCATGCTGCCTCTACCTCTCAACTTCTGGTTCTGGCTGTGGTACTTGCTGTGGTTCAACTCTACCAAATCCCCTTTGGTTCATTTCATTCATCATAGCAAGCATACCATGATACATCGTAGCCCTTCAAATTGCTCTTCCGGGATCCGAAGTGGAGAATATTCTGTTGACGGTTCTCATTAGCATTTTTGCCACCGCCTGCACCTCTACCGGTACCACCTCCAGTACTAGCTCCAGCTCTAGTATCCACCATCTTAACCTTCAATAACACTCGACGTTAAAAATAAATCTATCACACAAAACCAACCCCCTAAGCCAAGGAACCTATCCGGCTGAAAGCTAAATTTATAATCATAACTCTGATACCAACTGTGGCGACCCGACCCGGATCCCAAGACGAGATCCTAAGGTCGTGCCGTCAGGTAACAAATAACAACAAACAAATAACAAATAATGGGTAAGGCCATAATGGCAATACGCCAACGACTTAAAACACATGCGGAAGCGAAATGTAATAACACAGTGGCGCCTGAGCTAACAAGCTCAAACTAAAAACAACCAAAGAGATAATTAATCTCTCAGTTCAAAAATTCGACGCACGTGTCGCAACATTGGGCACGTAGAGCAAAACTCCCTATCATGCAATACAAATATATAGCACAAATAAACCAAGTCATCGGCGACATTACAGCCGGAACCCAACATTACACTACGTCTAAGACACTAGTCTAACATACTCAACGGCTAAAAACATGCCGGAGAACAAACATGATAATTTATCCATCAATATACATAACTAAAGCATAATCATCAACAATCACCAAGCGTGACTAACATAAGTCGGCTACCAAAAGAATAAACATCAACCAACATAAGTATAAATATTACATCCACAAATAGGTTTGCTACCCAACATGAAGTTTACATAACTTCATTTTTCCCAACGTCCTAACCAAAAGAAAATGAACTAAACTAAGGTAGCAACCTTGCCAAAAAGGAAACTTCACCAACGCAATCCTCTTGAATCACTTTGATCCACTAGCACGACTCAGATCTAGGGAAAACAATCAACAAATAGGAGTAAGTCATAAAGACTTAGTAAGTTACTAAACATAACTTCCTATCATGGCATCATGCTCAATATTAAGATATCATGCTACCAATATAATATGACATTGTGTTAAAATCATGTCAAGATATCCATGCTCAACAATAATAAATCATGCTATTATTATGGTATGACATTTCATTGAAATCCATGTCAAGGCATTTTATGCTTAACAATAATAATTCATGTTATTGGCATAACATAGCATTCCAATAATATTCATGTCAAGACATATAAGCTTAACAACCTTAAATGTCATGTTATCCATAAAGTATAACAATATAAGAAACCATTTCAACCATCATATCATATCATATTCACAAAGCACATTATTCACATAAGTACTTGTGAGACAATTCATATAAAAGGGATATGATACCGTTACCATTTCTTCCGCCGTGTTGCTCCTGCAAAAGCACGTGCAAACCCTTATGTGTCCTCGATACCCCTTTCGTGGATATCGACATCCCCGAGACAATCCCCGCTCGAGTTCCATAGTTATCAAAGTCATGTGTATTACTACAACTAAGATGAACTACTTCCCCACCGTGGCCATCGATGGAGGGGTGTGTGCAACCCGGCACGGTGATCCATCGCATTCACGAATCCCACAATTCTTGGAGATGATGCATCGTCCTGGCAAAGACTCAACAAACCGACTCCAGCTGGACTCAAAACCCAAGCACAAGCAATGTATACTCATATGCTTAAAACAAGTAGGCACATACTCTACCATCAAACTAGTCATGCATTTCATTCACAACTAGCATAAAATTCACATTAGAGAATCATATAAGCTCTCATAATCAAGTGTCCTTCATACACTTCAAAAATTCTTGGAGGCTTGACCTCCATCAATTCTACACCAAATTCCGTAGGACTTAAGATTATAGTTCCTAAAATTCATGCTAACCCAAAGGTTGACTCCGTTGAGTCCAATCTACACTTTCCGAAAATTAGGGCATAGAAGCATGGGCTACAATACCCTCCTATGTTCATGTCTAACATCATAGGCAAGATTCCCAAGCTCATTAAACGCACATAAACCCAATAAAACAATTAATTAGGTAACATAGAGCACACATCACAATTAGGGCATAAACTCATTTAAATCACTTCACCAATTATGCTCTCCAAAACATGAATAAATCACATGGGATGAATTAATATGCTACTCTACACATGAATATCAAACTAATCAAGGTTTTAATCATGTTCATCAAGCCAAATCATCATTTGGGCATATACCCTTCCAAGTAACCTCATCAATCATGCTCACAACACATAAATAAATCACATAGCAAGGATGAATAGGCTACTTTACATATGAATATCATATTAATCTAGGTCTCAAATAGGTTCATCCAAGAAATTTAATCATTTAGAAATCTAGGGTTCATGGCATCTCTAAACAAGCCCTAAAATTGCACCCATTGACCTCACATAGCAAGATGATTGTTTTCCCTAGGGTCAATGGGGCAAAAAGAAAGAGGAAGAGATGTAGCAACTTACCTTGATTCAGCCCCTTCAAGCTACAATCTCGAAATTCCAAGTGGTGGGTGTTGTTCTCCTCAACCTCCTCTTCAAAACTATGGTGCGGATTGAGGGATGAAGGTCCCTAGCTATGGCCTCCAAGATTAGGCTCTCAAGAACCCTAGAAACTCTTCTCTCAAGCTCTCCAAGAAGTCTCCCACGTTTTTGTGATGTGTAGGCAGTAAATAGAGGCTTAAGTGGTGTGTTTGTGGTTTATAAGGGTTAGGAAGTAAGTGGGTTTAGTTTAGATTGATGGGGTTGTCTCCCTCTAATTAATCACACTAATCTCACCCTAAAACTCTAATAGATGATTAGGACATGTTTTAAGATAGTTAGGAGGGTTTAGGATTAGTTTAGGTTGGGTTTGGGTAGGGATAGTTTGGACAACACCTTAATTTTCCAACAAAATCCCGTAACAGGGCCAGCATTGCATGCGGTGGTCGCATGGTATGCTATGATGCGAGCGCATCATGGCAGATTTCTCCTCTTCCATTTTGCTTGCTTCCTTACTCGGCCTCGGACTCTCCCGCATGCATCCTCGAGTCCTCCCAAGCCAAAAAGGTCTAGAATTTAACCTTAAAGACCTCCAAATCATAACTTAAACATTCAATCTTCAAACCTCAATCAAACAAGGTCAAGAACTCACGAAGAACACTCCCGAACGACAATCGAAAAGGCCAAACGAAGAAGGGTTAACACTTGAAGCAAACTAGCAACCAAACCGACGATGCATCAAGCTTTCAATCAACATCTAAAGCATGTTAATGATGTTATGAATGGCCTCTAACATTTATCCATATGCTTTCATCATAAATCATAAACCCAAGTTTCAAAGCATCCCGAGTAAGAAAGATGCATACGAGCATAACAAACGACGTCAATGGACATGCCATCGACTTTAAACATATGAATGAGCTATGTTAACATGTTTATGATGAATATGAATGTATGAAATCATGCATAACACAAGCAAGCCATAATTTAGGGTTTTACATCTTCGGCGACATTATAGCCGGAACCCAACAACTACTCCTACAATTATATCAAATGCATATAATATCCTCAACGGCCACAACATGCCAGAGACAACAACAACAATAATACTTTAAAAGAGTTTTAGTGGAAGAAGCTGTAGTGAACCAATAATATATAAACAAGCTTGACACTAAAGTCGGCATACAAAAGATTATAAGTATCAAATATTTAAGTTATACTACAAAAATAAAATCCCAAGACAAGTCTAAGTGACTTGTTTCCCATCGTCCTTGTCAAAATAAAAGTCTAACTACAAAGTCCCAAAAGAGCAACCTTAAGCTCACAAGCAACCAAACGCGAGTACGTCGAATCTAGCGAGAACCGTCTCCTTGGCTCGTATCTAAGGAAAACAAAACTAAGAAAGAGGGTAAGTCATAAAGACTTAGTAATTTACTAAAAATGCATGTTCATGTCATAGCATGACATTTATCACAATTATGGCACATGTTCATCATATAGCACTTAGCACATTATTCACGTAAGTGCGGGAAATAAATCATACAAGTAGGATATGATATAGGCACGGCTGTAAGACCCCGATTCCCGATTAGCTTGAATTGCGTGCAATGCTCGCATTTCTTCCTTGGTTGATTGCTTATTTGATTTCTGAGAGAGTTTAGATATATATATGAGAGGTCACATTAAGACCAAAATACTTTTAAGAGATGCCATTTAGTTGTTGACTTGCTAAAGTCACAAGTCGTAACTCGACGATAGTCGAAATGCGACGCGATTGAGAGTTTACTCGGGTTTTGTGTTCTTGACCTCGATTTGGTCCTAGATCTTTACATGATGATTTATTAACATGTTTAGGTGTGTTATATCTTTATTTGGATGTATTCCTTAAGTCTCGTGAAGTTTTGACGCTTCGAGGATAGCAATTCTTCTTATCGCGTAGTTTGAGATTGAGCCGGGTGATCGTCTCGTCTTTCGGGAGCTCATTTCTCCTATCTATTGTTAATCATCTAAGGATCATTTAAGCCCATTTAATAGCCTTTTGAAGTGTTTATAATCATGGGTTGTTGCCCGTCGGTTTGTGGTTTCATTCGACGTTTCGTTAGCGAGTTGTTGCGCCTTCCGCCGGTTTCGCACCGGGTTGTTTCGGGTGTTGTTTATGGGAGTTTAGACCTACTTTAAAAGTGGTTTGAGACTGGATGGTTTAGCTAAGTGTTTGAGGACTTTAAAGGTTGAATTATAGGCCATTTCGAAGCTTTAAGGCTTGCGGTTGCATGCGGGAAGGACCGTACCCGAACGAGACAACCAAAAAATATCACCAAGTGTAACAAGGACCCATGCAGTCGCTTCCTATGGCACCATGCGACCGCATGGTGCTTCGAATAGCCCTCTCCCTGTTTTGATTATTTGAAGTGATTTTCCTATTCTACCCCCACTAAACCCCCTCTAAACCCTTCCTAACCCTCATACTAAGTCCTAATGATGTCCTGACATATTTGGGGAGTTGATTAAGGTTTGATTAACAATGGATTATATATAATGATCACTAATTGTACCCATGAAATCCCCTTTGTGCCCTCACTTGTTTGGGAAGTATATATACACTAATCCCTTTGTAAAATTCAGAAATCCCTCATTTCTTTCATCCTCATCATGCGTATAGTGAGAGAGAGTGTGGGAAACCAAGGAAGCTTGGAGCCCTAGCCTTCTTCTTCCTCAAATCCAAGGAGATCCAATCGTTGGATGACCACCAAACTTCATATTCTTGACGTATTCAACGAGTAGAACGACTTCACCGATCGGATTTCGATTCTCTTGAGTTTTCACTCAAGCTAGGTAAGCTACTAGATTCCCTCTTCTATTGATTTTGTGCTCATTGAACCTAAGGAAAACAAAGATGCTTGCTATTTGAGGTCAATGAGTACACATGTATGTTGTGTGTGATTTTATTTTGATTTTTGGATTTTTGGTGAGTGAACTTGCTAGAAGCATGAATAGGTTGATTTATATGTTTAATAAAGTATAATATTAAGCTTCAATTTGTGAGTTTGGACTTGAGATTGATGGGTACGTAATCCCCTAAAAACCTAGGGTTTGATATGATGATTATGTAGTAAATGGGTTCTTGATATTATGAATGATTTTATGGGATTTTATGGAATACTATGAGTTGTTGGAATCACATATGAATATGTTTAAGGTTTGGGAGTATACTTGATGAATCTTGAATTTTGATTGTAAGCATGAAAGAAGAATTTTTACAATGAATAACATGTTGGAATGTTTCGTTTGACTTTTAAGAATAGAGTTGACTATCATGCATATAAGAGCATGATGCTATCTAATTCATGAATTTTTGGTTGTGAGCATGTATAATGAATTATTATTATGGATTACATGAATAAAATGTAAGGTTTGACTTTATTGGGTTGAGTTGACTATTATGCATATAAGAGTATGTTGGTCAACTATAATTCATGAATTGAAGGTTATGAACATGTTAGATGAATTTACATGTTGGTTATGAATATGCTAGAAGAATTTACATCTTGCTTAGATAAATGGTTGTTTTGAATGAAAGCATGCTTGATTTAATGTTAACTTGAGATACATGCTTGAAATGTGATGGTTGACTTTAAATGTTAAGTGTTGACCTATGAACTATGTTTTGGGGTTTTTGTTGGGAAGGTATGGATTGTTGGGTTGCACAATGTTGCTAACCTTGAGACCTTAGCCATGAACATTAGCTAATGAATAATAGTAGGGCTATGATGCAAATAGCTTCTATGCCTTCAAATTTGAAAAGAGTAGAAATGACTCAACGGAGTCGATTATGAATTTATTTGAACATAGAGAACTACCTATTGAAATCCTACGGAATTTGGGGTAGTTTTGATGGAGGTTAAGCCTCCGAGCGTTTTCAAGTGTATAAAGAACACTTGGGCATTAGAGACTTAATATTATTACTCTAATGTGTTTATGAGTTAGTTAGCATAGAAATGCATAACTATGTGAGTTAAAACTAAATATCTACTTGATTGGATTAGTGCGGTGTGTTGTACTTTTCCTTTGGATGAGCATGCGAGTATATATTACATGTGCTTGTGTTTGAGTCCAGCTGACGGTTTTTGTTTTGTGTTTTGGCGGGGCGATGCATTGTCTTCACGAATTGTGGGATT
The DNA here is from genome assembly GCA_013146195.2 of Codonopsis lanceolata. Taxonomy (NCBI): domain Eukaryota; kingdom Viridiplantae; phylum Streptophyta; class Magnoliopsida; order Asterales; family Campanulaceae; genus Codonopsis; species Codonopsis lanceolata. The sequence continues at coordinate 1,696,046 of CM028382.1, read as the reverse complement.
CGTGATCGCAATGGATCACCGCGTCGGGTTTGCACACACCCCTCCATCGATGGCCACGGTGGGGAAGTAGCTGATCTTAGTTAGAGTAATACACATGACTTTGATAACTACGGAACCCGAATGGGGATTGTTTCGGGGACGTCGATGCCACGAAAGGGTTATCGAGGACACGTATGTTTCTGCAGGAGTTACACGCTGGAAACGGAAAGGAAAATCATCTTCTCTCTCTTATGTGGATTATTTTACCAGCACGTATATGAATTGTTGTGCTACGTGGTTATGATATGATTTACATGAGATGATGATTACTTGATGAGATGTTATAATAGAAATGTAACATGCTAATGAAATGATGATTTTCATGATATGATGTTATACTAAAGATATAACATGTTATGTATGATTAGAATGGAAACAATAGTCTCCCATATATGAATTATTATATGAGTTGTGATAAATGAAGAATTATGAGATTTATGGTATGATTGGGTTATGTGGCTTGATGACAAGTTAAAATGTGGAATTAACATGCTACACATTTTTGGAAGTAAGATGCATACTTTATATGATATGGATTACTTCATGATAAATCATGTAGAATTGTGTTCCATATGACTATGGATGAAAAGTGGGATTATGTTGAGAATCATACCATGACATGACATATTATAAGTTTGACATGAGATGTACATGTTTTATTTGAGCATTATGCCATGCCATGACATTGCATCTTTAGTAGCTTACTAAGTCATTATGACTTACTCGTTTGCTTTGTTTTCCATAGATTCGAGCTGAGCTAGTAATTCGAAGAAATCCGCCGAGTCTATGGTAGAAGTGAGATTTTGTGAAGGTTGCAACTTTAATTTATTTTTGTAGCCTTAGTTTTTGGTAAGGACGCTGGGAAAAGTGAAGTTATGTAAACTTCATGATGGGTAGCAAACTTATTTGTGAATGTAATATTTATACTTATGTTGGTTAACACTTGTTCTTTTAGTAGCCGTCTTATGTTAGTCGTGCTTGGTGGATGCGATGATTATATCCTAGTTATGTTGTAATGATGGTTAATATATCATGTTTGTTCTCTGGCATATTTTTTTAGCCGTGAGTATGTTAGACTAGAGTCTTAGACTTAGTGTAATGTTGGGTTCCGACTGTAACGTCGCTGATGACTTGGTTTATTTGTTGCTATATATTTATATTGCATGACAAGGAGTTTTGCTCTACGTGCCCAATGTTGCAGCACGTGCGTTGAATTTTTGGACCGAGAGATTTAATGATCTCTTTGGTTGTATTTTGTTTAAGCTTGTTAGGTCGGGCACCACTGTGATATTATGTTTCGCTTCCGCATGTGTTTTAAGTTGTTGGTGTATTGCCGTTATGGCCTTACCCATTAATTGTCATTGCTTGTTGTTTTGTGTGTTCTGACATCACGACCTTGGGGTCTCGCATTGGGATCCGGGTCGGGTCGTCACAGTTGGTATCAGAGCTATTGGTTAGCTGTCTGCCAGGATAGGTTCCTTGGCCTAGTTTGGGGGTTGGTTTTGTGTGATTTGTTATATCTTAACGTCGGGAGTTATTGTATGTTAAGATGTTTGAAACTAGAATGGGTCCTAGCACTAGTTGATGTGTCGGTGTTGATGAGTATAAGGTAGTATTAGTAGTATCTATGTTTGAGAATCCACCGGAGAATTGGTGACGAATATTATGAGATTTTGGTTCAATATTTAGTGATGTTCACGGAGTTAGCTCATTAGAGTAGAGAACTTAGTACCGGATGGGACTAGGAAGACTCCATGAATTGTGAAAGAGTTAAGGATTAAGGATGGAGTATTATAGGCAATTTATTCTATTACAACTAGCGGATTTTTCGAGGGGCTGTGGACTATACTTATGAGAAAAAGTTAGATATTAAGGAATGCACCCGAGAGTGGAGCTTAGGGAATATTAAGGAAGATGATGTGGCTAGAGGGCAGTTGGTACCGCATAAAATTTTGTAAATCTTGTGGCACCCTAGCCATTCGTTGCTTGCGTTCATGCATTCCTATTTCTTGTGAGCATGTTTACTTAGTCTATATATGTTTTAGAATCATTTATAAGTCATTCATAATGCTCTTAACATGTTTAGAATCATGTATGCATGCTTGTTGAATCGCCGGTTCGATTGCTTGTTTAGTTCTCCTTCTTTCCCGCCTTCGTTCGGATTGTTCGGGTGTTGTTTGGGGGTGTTTGTGATGAGTTTTAAACTCATTTTTGTTGGGGTTTGAAACCCCATTGATTTGGCTAAGTGTTTGGGGGTCTTTTAGGTTGAATTTTGAGCCATTTTGGGTCTGCCGGGCTTGCCATCGCAAGGTGGAATGACCTTGCCCCCACAAGATAAGCAGAAAAATTGCAAGTTGGGAAGCCAGAGAGGATGCGGTCGCATGTCTTGGGGACCATGCGACCACAAGGTCCCCCAAATCTGGTTTTGCCTATTTTGCTGCTTTGTGATTTTTACACCTAAACCCATATCCAATACCCTTTCTAAACCCCACCTAAACCTCCCTAACCCTCATTACTTGTGTCCTAACATTAGTAACATGTTTTAAGAAGGAATTAAAGAGTGCTTTAGTGATCAATAAAGCCACAAAAATCAGATTTTAAGAGACCACATTGTGTTGACACTTGTCCCACTATCTTTTAAACTCATTATACACCACATATGAAGAGTTTGACCCTCATTTCTCTCCCTCCCTCTCCAAAAACGGGATTCATCTCCCTCAAGGCTCTCCCATGGCTTCTTGAAGCTTTCTTCTTGGTCTTCCATGATCCTCCCTTCCATTGCTCAAGCCACCTCCATAGAAGTGTAGAGCTTGAAGAGTAGAGCATTTCCTACCGAATAGATTTCTTCTTTGCTTTCTTGGGTGTAGAATACAAGTAAGTTACTTCTCTTCTTCTTTGTTTTAGTTATCATTGACCCAAAGAAAACAAAGCTTATGATGTATGAGGTCAATGAGGACACATATATGCTTCTTATGCCTTCATCTTTTGTTTTGAACGTATGAGCTTGTTAGAAGCATGTATAGGAGGATTTTATGCTTAGTAAAGGTTGTAATACTCTTTCATCTTGTTTATTTAAGATTATGAACATGTTAAAAATACTTATTTTATGTGTTGCTTGAAGAAGTGTTATATGAGAATGCCCTAATTTGAGCCTACATGATATGTTGATATGTTGTTATATGTTCTATCCTCAAAATTGGACCCTATGATTAATATGAATCACATTGCAATGCCTTGGTGAATTTATAACCTAGTTGAACTTAGAAATGGCCTAGGTTGGGTTATGAAGCACATAGCTTAAATTTCTCCAAAATTGGGAATTTATAGTAAAGACTCAACGGAGTCGACTCTAGGGAAGATTTGAACATGTTGAACACTAATTTCAATCCCTACGAAGTTTGGGCACCGTTTGATTGGGTTTACTCAAATATGAGCTTAGCTTAATTGTTGCAAACAAGTTGTTATGCATGATTGGTTTTGAGCAATTAATTGCCTTGACGTGATTTACGTAGAGATTAATAACCTACTTGGTCGGATGAGTTCGCTCTTGTCGAATTCGATCCTTATTTGTTTATGACGAGTAAATTTTTACTTGTGTATCACATTGAGTCCAGCTGGCATTATTTGGTTTATTTATTACATCAGGGTGGGACGATGCATCGCCTTCACGAATTGTGAGATTCGTTCTCGCTATGCATCGCCGCACCTGGGACCTCGCACACGCCTCCACTGTGGGCCGCAGTGGGGAAGTAGCCCCTTTGACGTATCAATACGTGCGCCATTGGCTTGCTATTTACACCAAGTAGGTTCTCGATATGAGTCGATGAATTCACAAAACATCGATGGCACGAATCAATTAGCACAGTTTGTTGCAGGAGCTACGTAGCGGCAGTGACTATATCATATCCTACTTGTATGATTTATTTTACGCACTTACGTGAATAAGGTGCTAAGTGCTATACGATCGCTCGGTTCAATCTCAAACTACGCGAAAAGGAGAATTGCTATTCTCGAGGCGTCAAAACATCACGAGACTTATGGAATGCATCCAATTAGAAGTCTAACACATCTAAACATGTTATTTAATCATCATGTAAAGATCTGGGTCCAAATCGAGGTCAGGAACACAAAACCCGAATAAACTCTCAATCGCGTCGCATTTCGATTATCGTCGGGTTACGACTTTTGACTTTAACAAGTCAACAACTATATGACATCTCTTAAAAGTGTTTTGGTCTTAATGTGATCTCCCATACACATTTAGACTCTCTCACAAACCAAACGATCAATCAACCAAAGAAGAAATGCGAGCATTGCACGCAATTCAAGCTAACCGGGAATCGGGATCTTACATCCTCTCCCCCTTAAAAAGAATTCGTCCCGAATTCTAAACTGTATCTCAAACCAATGCTAGGTCATCACCTCAATATGGAATACCCAGAAACCACTACGGTGTCTCAGAATCCCGAGTGAACACTCGATGCTCAAAACCATAAACCTAGACTCAATCTCCGAGTCTATCATCATAATAACCAAACCAAGTATATGAGGATCAAACTACTGTGATCCAAAACTCAGGTTTCAAGACCTCTCAATAGGCACAACAACATAAAACTCTTTAGATTGGAAATAATATGACTCATATTCGAGTCGCGAAAACACATACGAACAACACTAACTAAATCTTGTACACAAACCCCAAAGTTTAACATGAAAACAAGTTTAAGCATACCATAAACATTCAACTACCGAAACTATTTGTCCCGGGGCACGTCATAAAATTCGCACATAAAAGATCTTAAGTTACAAAAAGTAATAATTGCCTATAGAGCAATTCTCAACCAAATCAGAGGCAATCAAGTTGACATTTCAAGCCACGCAAGTAATACTCGCGATCTCCCTATCGCGGGTAAGAACACATAAGAGTACAACAATGAAATGTTTTGAAAATTCTTTCCATTTATGTCCATTCCATTTGGTAACGGGTATAGTCAATGTTTAACCTACTCACTACCAATCCTAGTCCACCAACGAACCTCTTTTGATCACCAATTTAGGGTACCGGCTAAATTGGATATTCAAAAGCTTTCGTTGCAAGGATGCGAAGGTTCATGATAAAAAGTTTTAAGCATCCTTTAATAGTCTCCTATGCTAATGAAATGAATGAGCAAGAGATAATAATTATGAAATGAGAATTTAATATACTACCATGTAGATGCATCAAGTAGGTGTTCCCTACAACTAATGCACATAACCGAATGAAATAAAGTCAAGTAACAAGGTCTATTACCTTGACAAACAACAATCATATTTACCACAAAACTCGTGTACCTTGTACAAAACCATGAAAACTCGCTAGAAGTCACCACATACCGACGCGGCTACTAGTAGTCGTAACGTCTATACTCCACAATTCCAACCTTTCTTAAATTCTCGACCAAGTCTACAACCAGCGTAAATTCTAAGCGTCTCCCAAACATCAACACTTCAACAAAATTGTGGTGAAACCTCATACTTTTTTACTCACTAAAATCAACCCATAGATCGCAACACTCAACTTTCGCACTTATCGAGCGTATCCTACTCGCATAATAATCATAAACAATATTATAGATGCATATTTGTGGCGACCCGACCCGAGTCCCAATACGAGACCCTGAGGTCGTGCCGCCTAGAAAAAGCACGTAATGAAAACAAATAGCAAATAGTGGGTAAGGCCATAACGGCGATACGCCAAAAACTTTAACACATGCGGAAGTGTAATATAATTAAACAGTGGCGCCCGAGCTAACAAGCTCAAACTAATACAACCTTAGAGATAATGAATCTCTTGGTCCAAAAATAAAATCACGTGACGCAACAATAGGCACATATAACAATTAATAGCAATTATATATCAAGTCATCGGCGATGTTACGGCCGGAACCCAACATTAAACTAAGTCTACAACTCTAGTCTAACATGCTTAACGGCTAAAAACATGCCGGATAATAAACATAATAATCAAACCAATATATGGTTAAAACAACTAAAGCATGAGCATTATAATTACATAAGGCACGACTAACATATGTCGGCTCTCAAAACATTAAGTACTAATAAAAATAAGTATTAATAATCAAACATATCAAGTCTTGCTACCCCACATAAAGTTTATATAACTTTATGTTCCCGTCGTCCTTGCCAAAAGAAAAAGGTACTAAAATTAACAAGGTAGCAACCTCGTCACAAGCTTCACCAACGTATCTTGATAATCACTTCGAACCACTTGCACGGCTCGGATCTAGGGAAAACAATCAAAACAAATAGGAGTAAGTCATAAAGACTTAGCAAGTTACTAACATAACTTCCTGTCATGGCATCATGCTCAACAATAATAATTCATGCAATTGGCATAATATACATTTCATAAATAATCATGTCAAGGCATTCATACTTAACAATCTTGAATATCATGTTATCAACAAGTATAACATTTCATTAATTCAATCAACCATCATTTCATATCATATCATATTCACGTAGCACATTATTCACATATAAGCACTCGTGAGTCAATTCATACAAAAGGGAGGTGATATCGTTACCCTTTTTACGCGCATGTCGCTCCTGCAAAAACATGTGCCAAACTTATGTGTCCTCGATATCCCTTTCGTGGATATCGACGTCCCCGAGACATTTCCCCGCTCGAGTTCCGATAGTTATCAAAGTCATGTTTCCATACTACAACTGAGATCAACTACTTCCCTACCGTGGCCATCGATAGAGGGTGTGTGCAATCCGGCGTGGCGATCCATCAAAATCACGAATCTCACAATTCGTGAAGATGATGTATCGTCCGCCAGACTCAACAAACCGACTCCAGCTGGACTCAAACTTCAAGCACACGTAATACATTATCATATGCTCAAATAAGTAGGCATGTACTCTACAATCATCTAGTCATGCTTTTACTTCACAACTAGCACATAATCACATTAGAGATAAAATCAAGGCTCTAATCATCAAGTGTTCTTCATACACTTTAAAATGCTTGGAGGCTTAACCTCCATTAATACTACCCCAAAATTCGTAGGACTTAGGCATATTACTCCTTAATGTCATACTAACCCAATGGTCAACTCCGTTGAGTCATAATCAATCTTTCAAAAATTAGGGTATAGAAGCCGTTGGCTTCAATACTCTCCTATGTCCATACTAACATGAATAAATAGGTTACTAAGGTCATTAAACCCATAAGACCCCAAATCAAACATTTAAGTATGCAACATAGAATCACAGTCACAAGTTAGGCATATATATTCATTCACAAGTCATCAAACATGCTCCCAACACTTAAACAAACAAGATAGAATGATTTATCATATATATCTACCCTTGAATATCATCATAAACATACTTTACAATCTGTTTACTAAGGTTATTAAACCCATAAAACTCCAATCAAACAATTAACTAGTCAACATATAATAGAAGTCACAAACAAGGCATATATATTCCTTCTTTCTATTTCATCAAATACGAGTCTAACCATTTCATCAAATATGCTCCCATCACTTAAACAAATAAGATAGCATAATTCATAATATATCTCTACACATGAATATCATCATAATCATACTTTACAACATGTTCATCCAACCAAAATTTCATCATCTAGCATATAGTGAAACATGACATCTCTACAAGCATAACCATTTCATCAAACATGCTCCCAACACTTAAAAAACAAGGCAGAGTGATTTATCATACATTACTACACATAAATGACATTATAATAAGGGTTTATAATCTGTTCATAATCTATTCATACAACCGAAAATGCAACATTTAGCATATACGAGAACATAGCATCTCTACAAGCCTAACCATTTCATCAAACATGCTCCCAATGCTTAAACAACAAGGTAGGGTGATTTATCATACATTACCACACATAAATAACATCATAAACATGGTTTATAATATGATCATACAACCGAAAATGCAACATTTAGCATATACGAGAACAAAGCATCTCTACAAGCCTAACTATTTCATCAAACATGCTCCCAATGCTTAAACAACAAGATGGAATGATTTATCATACATTATCACACTTAAATAACATCATAAACATGGTTTACAACCTGTTTATAACCTGTTTCTAAACTGATCATACAATAAAAAATGTAACATCTAGCATATACGTGAACATAGCATCTCTACAAGCCTAGCTATTTCACCAAACATGCTCCTAATGCTTAAGCAACAAGATGGAATGATTTATCATGCATTATCACACTTAAATAGCATTAAAATTATGATTTACAAACTGATCATAATCTGTTTACACAACCCAAAATACATCATTTAGCACATACAAGATCATGGCATCTCTACAAGCCTAACTATCTCATCCAATATGCTCCCAATACTTAAACAACAAAGTTGAATGGTTTGTCATGCATTACCACACTTAAATGAAATCAAAATCATGGTTTATAATAGGTCTATAATTTGTTCATACAACCCAAATTCATCACATAGCATAAACTAGAACATGGCATCTCTAAAAAGGCCTAAGTGCTCTCATTGACCTCATATAGCAAGATTGTTTTCCCTAGGGTCAATGAGGCTAAAAGAAATAAGAAGATATGTTGTAACTCACCTTAAACAAGCTCTAAAAGAAGTACAAAAACGTCCATGCAAGGTTGGGTATGTGTTCTCCTTGCTCTCCTCTTCACTTCTACCGTTCGGTTTTGGAAATGGCTTCTTCAATAGTTGGCCACCATTGTTGATCACTCAAGAACCTCCCAAGAACAATAAGAAAACTCTCCTTTCAGCTCTCAAAATGTTGTCCACGTTTTTGGAGAGAGATGGCAGAAAATGGAAGGCTTAGTGGGTGTATTGGCTTCCCCAAGGCTTGAAAATGTGAGTGGGAAGAGTGGCCAATGCATGTAGGGGTTCTCCCTTGCCAAGTGGCTTTCAATCCACTCAAAACTCTCTCAAACCTTCAAGGAGTATTCAGCCACGTTTTAGGAGAGAGAGGCTGAAGAAAATGACTTTGGTGGATGTATTTGGTCACCTTATGGCTGAATAGTGGGGTGGGAGGGAGTGACCAATGCATGTTGATGCATGTTGATGTCTTTCCTTGCCAAGTGTCTATTAATCCCTTCAAAACTCCCAAAACTTTTCAAGAATGCAGAGGAGGATACATAGGTCGAACTAGGGTGGTTTAGGGTGGGTTAGGTTGGGTTTGGGTAGGGTTAGGTTGGCCAAATAGAAAGTCTAACACACAATGAGTGGTCAACTATAGTAGAGCAGAATTTGGGTCATTTTACAAAATGGTCCTGTACCGAAATACACGTCCTAAAATTACACAAAAGGTATGTTTAGAAAGATCTATGAGTCTAGTTTCAAACACATCAAACGGATCCGAATTCCGAGTTTCGTACACAAAGTTATGGCCAAAATACTACAGACCTATCGTGGCCTTCGAAAATGCGAATTTCCGAAAATCAAACTCGAGCGTGTAAACGCGTTTACACGACCACTCAAAAATAATTCTAAGTTAATTCCCCAAGTTCACCTAGTCATCTAGGGTCAAAATAATACCAACCGAAAAATTCGTACAAAGAAGAAAAACGACAAGAAGTAAAGTAGCAATCAAACCGTCGATTCGACAAGCAGTCAAACAAGATTTAAATCATGCTAAGGATATTATGAATGATATCTAATACTTACATATATGCATCCATCTAGAACTCTAACACATATAAACATGTTATTTAATCATCACGTAAAGATTTAGGACCAAATCGAGGTCAGGAACACAAAAACCCGAGTAAACATTCAATCGCGTCACATTTCGATTATCGTCGAGTTACGACTTGTGACTTTAGCAAGTTAACAACTAAATGACATCTCTTAAAAGTATTTTGGTCTTAATGTGATCTCTCATACACATCTAGACTCTCTCAGAAATCAAATAAGCGATCAACAAGGGAAGAAGTGCGAGCATTGCACGCAATTCAAGCTAACCGGGAATCGGGGTCTTACATCCTCTCCCCCTTAAAAAGAATTCGTCCCGAATTCTAAACCGTATAACAAACCAAAGTTAGGTCATCACCCAACAAAAAAAAAAAAAAAATACCCAAACACAACTACGGTGTCTTTCAATCTCGAGTGAACACTCGATGCTCAAAACCATAAACCTAGACTCAATCTCCGAGTCTATTATCACAATAACCAAACCAAATACTCAAAAATCAATTACCAAAAATCTCACATTCACAAGTTCAAAAATTGCCAATAACCATATTACCAAACACTTAAGATTGAAAATAATTTGACTCGGACTTCAGTCACAAAGTACACAAATTCCATTATCCGATTAATTAACCACGTGAATCCTTAACATATCACAAAAACAAAATCAAGACTTTATAAAGATCAATATTCCGAAACTATATGCCTCGGTGCTACAACATGAGACTTCAGTACAACAAATTCCAAATCATAAGACATAAAAATTGCCGATAGGGCAATCCACAAACTAAAGAAGAGTGTTCCACAACACGCTCCTAAAACAATAAGTCAACATTCATTATCATGCAAGCCACACTCAAAATTTCCAAATTATGGATGAAACACATAACAACACATAATAGCATTGATTAAAAATTCATTCCATTTCTGTTCGTTCCCTTTGGTAATTGGTTTAGTCAATTTCTAACCTACTTGCTACCAATCCTAGTCCACCAACGAACCTCTTTTGATCACCAATTCAGGGTACCGGCTAAATTGGATTTCAAAAGCTTCCGTTGCAAGGATGCCAAGGTCCATGAGAAAATTTCTAAGCATCCTTCCCTATTGTCTCACATAATCATGCAACGGACTAAGCAAGTTACCTTTACTACTAATGCACATAAACATGTTCATACTCAAATACAACTATATCCGTTAAATACATTTTATTTTATTTTTTGTAACCATATCCTTACTCATAATTTAATCTTTAAGCAAATGACAAAATTCCTATTATTAACAATACCACATGCATACACGTATATCATGCAAATGTGATATATAATCACCAAGTACCATCATACTTCTACTCATATAATCCATAGAGTGTATAAACTCAACGCACCACTAGCAAATACAACTAGTAAACATTATCACATTTTTATACCGCAATTAATTGCATGCCGAAAATTCAAAATTCAATCAAAACCATAAACAAATCCCATACCGGGACATCATCCTTTATCATATCAATAAACCCGAGAAACCAACAATCAATAGATTTCAATACTCAATGCAATGTACGTATGAATGCATGTGAGCTAACGATACCACCCATACTCATAGTAGCGATAATAATAACCATAATATATAATTAAGGAGTTACCTCCTATCTCGGTATGTCTCAAAACTCCGCAATGGCCAACCGCCACGCACGTACACAACCTCAAACTCTAGGTCGTCTATCACCATCTCACTAAGAGTCACTAGACCGCTTACTAGCACTACTAGAATCGTTAATCCTCAACTTAAGGCAATCTTTTCAAACTGCCTTCTTACTCATCATCATCCTTAACAGCTTCGAGGTCCCTCGAGTGCATTCCTTAATATCCAACCCTTTCTCATAAGTATAGTCCATGCCCCCGATAATCCGAAAGTGTAATAAAATAAATTGCCTATAATATTCCATCCTTAATCCTAACTCTTTCACAATTCATGGATTCTTCCTAGTCTCATTCGTACTAAGTACTTTGCCCAATGAGCTAATCCGTGATCATCACTTAAATATTAAACCATAATCTCATAATATTTGCCACCAATTCTCTGGTGGATTCTCAAACATGGATACTACTAATACTACCTTATACTCATCAATACTGGCACCTCTACTAGTGCTAACACACATTCTAGATTCAAACATCTTAATCTTACAATAACTCTCGACGTTAATATTCAACGATTCACACAAAACCAACCCCCAAACTAGGCCAAGGAACCTATCCGCATAACCAATAGCTCGATACCAATCAAGACTTAATTCGAGTCCCAATACGAGACCCGAGGTCGTGCCGCTAAAAAAACACATAATGAAAACAAATAGCAATAGTGGGTAAGGCCATAAAGCGATACGCCAAAACTTTAACACATGAAGCGTAATATAATTAAACAAGGGCGCCCGAGCTAACAAGCTCAAACTAATACAACCTTAGAGATAATGAATCTCTTGGTCCATAAATAAAATTATGTGACACAACAATAGGCACATATAACAATTTATAGCAATTATATATCAAGTCATCGGCGACGTTACGGCCGGAACCCAACATTAAACTAAGTCTACAACTCTAGTCTAACATGCTTGACTAAAAAACATGCCTGGATAATAAACATAATAAACAAACCAATACATGGTTAAAACAACTAAAGCATGAGCATTATAATTACATAAGGCACGACTAACATATGTCGGCTCTCAAAACATTAAGTACTAATAAAAAA
>CM028382.1:1636212-1683400 GCA_013146195.2 Codonopsis lanceolata | reverse complement strand
TAGTAAGTTACTAACCATAACTTCCTATCATGGCATAATGCTCAATTATAAAATATATCATGCTATTGTCATGAAACAACCTCATAATAAATCATGTATGGCATTCATGCTCAACATTAAATAAATATGTTATCTATTAAGTATAACATGTCATCATAAATCCATGTCAAGTCATTTTTGTCTTAACAATAATAATTTATACCTTTGGCATAAAACAACATATAAACAATGTCCATGTGATAGCATATATGCTAACAACATTAATCAATATGTTATCTATTAAGTATAACATGTAAGAAACCAAACAAACATCATATCATATCCAAATTCACCAAGCACAATATTTACTTAAGCACTTGTGAAACAATTCATATATATAAGGATATGATACCATTAGAAATTCCTCCGTGTCGCTCCTGCAAAAACACGTGCAAAACCCTTATGTGCCCTCGATATCCTCTCGTAGATATCGGCGTCCCGAGACAACTCTCCGCTCGAGTTCCATAGTTATCAAAGTCATGTGTATTACTACAACTAAGATAAACTACTTCCCCGTGGCCATCGATGGAGGGTGTGTGCAACCCGACACGGCGATACATCGCGATCACGAACCCCATAATTCGTGAGGACGATGTATCACCCACCAAAGACTCAACAGGCCGGTGGACTCAAAACCCAAGCACAAGTAATATATACTCATATGCTCAAAACAAGTAGGTAAACTCTACCATCAAACTAGTCATGCAATTTATCCACAACTAGCATAAACATCACAGCAGAAATCATATAAGTTCTCATAATCAAGTGTGCTTCACACACCTTAAAACTTCTTGGAGGCTCGACCTCCATGAATTCTACCCAAGATTCCATAGGACTTAAAATCATAGTTCTAGGATTCAAACTAACCCAAAGGTTAACTCAGTTGAGTTCAATCTAAGTTTTCGAAAATTCAAGGAATAGAAGCTTAGGCTTCATCATCCCCCATTCATATCTATCGTCAAAACCATAAACCCGACGATCAATACCCTCACATAAACCCCACAAAATAATTAACAAGGTAACTTAGAACAACTTAGCCATCTTGGTTATAAATTTATTCAAGTCACCATACCAACAAATAATTTCCAATTTGCGATTAATTCACACAATATGGTTTAATATGCTCTACTAAACATATAAAACATTTTAATCATGCTCACATCAATAATTTTGCAAGCTAATCAAAATTAGGGCAAGACACCCTCCAAGCATCTCAACCAAACCAACATTAATCCACATTATCAATCAACATAAACAAGTTCAATAGGCTAGTTAGAGCATGAATTTTACAAATATCATAGTCTCACATAGGCCAATCGAGTTCTATCATTCAATTGAAAACCTAGGGTTCATACATCTTCTACAACCCTAACAATGGCTTCCATTGACCTCAAATACCACAAATGGTTGTTTCCCTAGGGTCAATGGAGCTCAAAATCAAGGAAGAGAGGTAGAAACTTACCAAAATTTCTCACCCTACAACCGCCCAAACTCGAACTCAAAGATGAAGCCGTTTCTTCTCACTCCGCTCTCTTCAATCTTGCGGGTTAGATGGAGAAGAAGACCCCAGCTATGGCTTCCAAGCTTAGCCTCTTGAAGCCCTAGAATCGCCCTCTCAAGTCCTCACTTGCGCCTTGGCTGAAGTGGTCGCAGGAAAAGGAGAGAAGAAGTCTAGCCCGAATGAATGAATGAAGAGTGCGGCTGTTTGCTTTTATATGGAGGGATTAATTCCACTAATCAAGTCACTAATTACCCCTAATTCTCTTAATAGATGATTAGGATTAGTATTAGGCTAATTAAGTGAGGTTTAGAATAGGTTTAGTTTGGGTTTAATAGGCAAAAGTTCGGACGATGCACCAACCAGAACCAAAAATCCCGTAAGCTGATTACAGGACCTTGCGGTCGCTTGGCAAGAAAGGTGATGCGCATCACCTAGTTTCGGCAATCCATGTTTTTCGCTTTCCTTGCTCGGTCCGGACTCTCCGCATTCAATCCTCGAGTCCTTCCAAGCCAAAAATGGTCTATAAATCAACCTTAATAACCTCCAAACCATAACCAAAGTAATCAAGCCTCAAACCCCATCAAAACAAGGCCAAGAAACTCAGGCGAACTCTCCCAGACGACAATAGCGGAAAAGTCAAGCGAAAAGGGTTAACGCTAAAATCAAACTAGCAACCCAACCAACAATGCAACAAGCATCTAACCAACATCCAAGGCATGTTAATGATGTTATAAATGCCTTCTAACAATAATCCATGTGATTACAACATAAATCACAAACCCGAGATTCAAAGCATCTCGCGAAAGAAAAATGCATACGTGCATCTCAAACAACGTCAATGATCATGCTATTGACTCTAAACATATACGGGAGCTAAATGAACATATTCATGATGATTATAAGTGTATGAATTCATGCATAACACATGCAAGCAACATTTCAGGGTTTTACATTCTCCCCTACTTTAAGGAATTTAGCCCCTAAATTCTTACCGTGAGTCATCGAACAAATGAGGATATTTCTCTCGCATCTCCAACTCGGTCTCCCAAGTTGCTTCCTCGATCTCGTGATTCTTCCAAAGGACTTTCACCAATGGAATTTTCTTGCTCCTCAAAACTTGCTCTTTCGTGTCAAGTATCTTCACCATTTGCTCAACATAAGACAAGTCAAATTTGAAAAGTAATCTCCTCATACTCAAGAACATGGGAATCATCCTTAAGATATTTCGAAGCATAGACACATGAAATACATTATGAATCTCGACAAAGGCGGTAAAGCCACCCTATATGCCAAACTCCCAACTCGCTCCAGAATCTCAAAAGGTCCAACATACCTCGGTGATAATTTCCCTTTCTTTCCAAATCTCTTGGTACCCCTTCTAGGCGATACCTTAAGAAACACAAAGTCTCAACACGAAACTCCAAATCTCTCCTTCTATTATCCGCGTAGCTTTTACATCGACTTTGAGCGGTGAGCAATCTATCTCGAATTATCTTCACACTCTCAGGCTTGTTGAACAATTTACGAACCCCATAATTTTGCTTCTCCAACCTCGTCCCGGCAAATAGGAGATCTACATTTCCTCCCATAAAGAGCCTCATACGGTGCCATCTCGATGCTCGATTGGTAACTATTGTTATGCGCAAACTACGCCAAAGGAAGATGTGTATCCCAACTCCCTTTAAAATCAATCGTACAAGCCCGTAACATATCCTCGAGTATACGAATCGTTCTCGGTGTCAGTCGGAGGGTGAAAAACGTACTAAAATTCAACTTGGTCCCCATAGCTTCTTGCAAAGCTTGCCAAAACCTCGATGTAAACCTCGGATCGGTCGAAACAATACTACTTGGAACCCCGTGCAATCTAACAATCTCACGCACATACAATGCCGCTAAGCGACTCAATGAATAAGTCATAGCAATCGGAATAAAATGAGCCGACTTCGTGAGTCGATCAACAACAACCCAAGCGGCATCAAAACCTCTGCAGTGCGTGGAAATCCGAAACAAAGTCCATCGTAACATGTTCCCATTTCCACTCAGGAATATCCAAGGCTGTAACAACCCCGAGGTCTTTGGTGTTCGCCTTTACTGTGACAAGTGAGACACCTCGACACATAGTGCGCTATACGTCGCTTCATGCCACTCCACCAAAATTGTTTCTTCAAATCTCTATACATTTTCGTACTCCAGGATGGATAGTATACTTTGCTTTGTGAGCCTCATCCAATACAAGCCGTTTAACATCATCAAGCGATGGAACACAAACTCTACCCTTAAATGTCAAAATACCATCTTGGTTCATCGAGAACTCATTCTCTTTATTCTCACTCAAACCATCAATAATTTTCACCAACTCGGATCTTTCTTACGAGTCTCCTTAATTCTTTCAATAAAAGCTGGAATAACCGCACACTAGCAAATAATACACCATGATTAATCTCGCTAGGATTCCAATCACGGACATCCTCCAACATTTTCCATTCCGCATCATCAAACATGACAAGTGTACTTTTCTACTCAAATGCATCTGCGACTACGTTCGCCTTCCCGGATGATACAATATAGTGCAATCGTGATCCTTCAATTTCTCCATCCATCTCCATTTGTCTCATGTTCAACTCTTTACGAGAGAAGAGATATTTCAAACTCTTGTGGTCGTGAAAATCTCAAACTTGAACCATACAAATAATGTTTCCACTTGTGCAAAGCAAATATAATCGCCGCGAGTTCAAGATCATGCGTAGGATAATTCATCTCATACGGAGACAACTTCCTTGAAGCATAAGCAATCACTTTCCCATGCATAAGCACACATCCCAATCCTTCTTTCGAAGCATCACTATAAACAACAAAATTATCACCTCCGCTAGGCAATGCTAACTGCTTGGTCGTAGTCAACCTCCTTCTTCAATTCTTGGAAGCTTTCTTCACATTTATCACTCCATACAAATGCGGTCCTCTTTTGAGTCAAATTTGTCATAGGCGTAGCAATCTTGAAAATCCTTCAATGAATCTCCGATAATAACCGGCTAGCCCCAAGAAACTCCGTACCTCGATAGCGTGGTCGGTCTCCTCCAATTCATTCTTGCTTCAACCTTGGAAGGATCCACGCTATCCGGCACTAGAAACAACGTGCCCCAAAATGAAACCTCCTCTAGCCAAAAGCACACTTGCTAAACTTGGCGTAGAGTTGCCTCTCCCGAAGAATAGACAAAACCATCCGCAAATGTTGTGCATGCTCTTCCAGAGACTTAGAATACACAAGGATGTCGTCTATGAAAACCACCACGAAGCAATCAAGAAAATTATGAAATACCGGTTCATCAAATCCATGAACACCGCCGGCGCATTAGTCAACCGAATGGCATCACCATAAATTCATAATGCCCATACCTCGTGCGAAGCCGTTTTGAACATCTTCGGCTCTAACCTTCAAGCGATGGTACCCAAATCTCAAGTCAAGTTTGGAATAAACCACCGATCCTTGCAATTGATCAAACAAATCATCTATATGTGGCAATGGATACTTGTTCTTGATCGTTGCCTTGTTCAACTCTCGATAATCGATGCACAACCTCAAGCTCCCATCTTTCTTCCTCACAAATAATACCGGTGCACCCCAAGGTGACACACTTGGCTTGATGAAGCCAATGTCAAGGAGCTCTTGTAACTGAATCTTCAACTCCTTTAATTCCATAGGTGCCATTCTATACGGCGCCTTCGAAATTGGTGTAGTCCCCGGCAATAACTCAATACAAAATTCAATCTCTCTATCGGAGGCATCCCAAAATCTTTAGAGAAAACATCCGGGAAACTCACACACAAGCGGCACATCTTCAAGATTAGAAGAAGAAACCCGCTTGTCCACTACGCAAGCAAGATACCCCGTGCACCCACGACAATAGTTTCCCTAGCCTTAAGCGCGAGAAATGACGCGTAAACCACTCGGTGCATTATCTCCCAAAAACACAAACTTAGGAACGCCAGGCAAAGTAAAAGTAACCCTTTTACTAAGGCAATCCACCAAAGCATGATATGTGCTCAACCAATCCATACCAAGAATAACATCAAAATCACGAAGTGGTAACACCACCAAATCCGCATGCAACACATGTTTATCCACAAGTACATCGCATGCTCTATAAATATCTGAAGCTAACAAACATTCCCCAAGAGGGGTAGATACTTCAAGCACATATGGTAAAGACTGAGGCATAACACATAGCTTATCAACGAAATGTGATGCAACATAAGAATGCGATGATCCTGGGTCTATAAGTGCACGAGCCTCATTACCGAAAAATAGAAACCGGTACCTCCAATCACTGCTGTAGACTCGGGTACACCTCTCGATCTAGAGCAAATACGACCTGCACCTTAGCTTTTCCATCGCTATCTCTCTTTGTTCAGTGTAGTCGACTAGAACCTCTATTGATTGCTCTTTAACTTTGGACAATCCTTCTTCATATGCCCGGTAACTCCACAGTAGTAACACTCCATTGGTGCTCCATTCTTATTCCAGCACCTATCTTCTGTATGCCCAATCTTGGAACAATAAGAGCAAACCAATGCCACACTACGATCCCTCTGAGTAGATGTAGTACTAGCCCCCTTGCCACTAGACTGATTCTTCGCATGTCCATCATAATGAGATTTTCCACTTCCTTTCTTGCGATCATTGCCTCCACTAAAATTCCCACGATTACCCGATCCATGACTCCGCCCAGAAGACTGCTTAGGCTGCTGAGAAGAACCCGAAATAGACATAGTACGATGCTCATCAATGTCTCTCTCAATAGTGTAGGCCCTATCAACGGCCTTCCTGTACTCCACAAACTGATGAGAAAGAAGCTGTTTCCTGAACTCCGTCCTCAAACCCTTTACAAATTTCTGTGTCCTCCTGGCCTCATCAGGAATCAAATGTGTGCAATAACGAGCCAACTCGTGAATCGAATACCGAAAGCTGTCATACTCCCCTGCACCAAATCCATAAACTCTTTCTCTCTTTTCTCCCTGACAACATCCGGTACATAGGAAGCTCTGAACTCTCGAACGAAATTAGGCCATATCTGTGGGACTCTATGCAGTTCCCAACTCTCCCTCAGTACCTGCCACCAATGCTCGGCAGCACCCTCAAGCTTGAACACAGCTAATACAACTTTCTGTTCATCATCGCAACCCAATGGTGCAAATATTTTCTCCAAGTGTTCAATCCAAAGCTCGGCTTTAGCAGCGTCCGGCTCTCCATTAAATTGCCTCGGCTTTAACTTCACAAATCTTTCAAGCATAGAATTATCATTATTTCTAGCCTCCTGCCTCGGCCTCTCTACTTGTGGCTCTGGCCGTGGTCCTCCTTGTGGTTCCACTCTACCAAAACCTCTCTGATTCATTTGATTCATCAAATCAAGCATCCCACGATACATATTTGCCATCGCCTCATACTGCTCTTCCGGTGTTCGCAGTGGAGGAATATTCTGTTGACGGTTATCGTTAGCATTTCTGCCACCGCCAATACCTCTACCGGCACCTCTACCAGTGCCACCTCCGGAACTAGCTCCTGCTCTAGTATCCACCATTAAACCTACAATAACACTCGGCGTTAATAAAATAAATCTATCACACAAACCAACCCCCAAAGCCAAGGAACCTATCCCGGCTGAAAGCTAAATTTATAATCATAGCTCTGATACCAACTGTGGCGACCCGACCCGGATCCCAAGACGAAATCCCAAGGTCGTGCCACCAGGGGAACAAATAATAACACACAAGTAGCAAATAATGGGTAGGGCCATAACGGCGATACACCGATAACTCAAAACACATGCGGAAGCGAAATAAAATAAAGCAGTGGCGCCCGAGCTAACAAGCTCAAACTAAAACAACCAAAGAGATGATTAATCTCTCGGTCCAAAAATTCGATTCGCGTGCCGCAACATTGGGCACGTAGAACAAACTCCCTGTTATGCAATTCATATATAAGCATAATAAACCAAGTCATCGGCGAAACTACGGCCGGAACCCAACATTAAACTAAGTCTAAGACTCTAGTCTAACAACTCAACGGCTAAAAACATGCCTGAGAACAAACATCATATTAAACTAGAACAAACATCATATTAAACTAGCAATTTAACATGCTAAACATAAACACCAATTAACCACGCGCGACTAAAATTCGGCTACCAACAAAATAAGTACTAACAGTTATATGTACTAACAACTATAAAGCATATGGAGATACAACCATATAAACACATCAAGCACAACCACCACCGGTTGGCTACCAAAAGAATAAGCTAACCACATAATTACAACATTACAAATACATAAAGGTTTGCTACCCAAATCATGAAGTTTATATAACTTCATCTTCCCAACGACCTCACCAAAAACAAAACGAACATCTAAGTAGCAACCTTGTCCAAAAGACTTCCTTGCCAAAGTAACCTTCCTGATTTACTTGGATCCGCTAGCTCGGCTCGGATCTAGGGAAAAACAACCAACAAATAAAAGTAAGTCACAATGACTTAGTAAGTTACTAACCATAACTTCCTACCATGGCATAATGCTCAATTATAAAATATATCATGCTATTGTCATGAAACAACCTCATAATAAATCATGTATGGCATTCATGCTCAACATTAAATAAATATGTTATCTATTAAGTATAACATGTCATCATAAATCCATGTCAAGTCATTTTTGTCTTAACAATAATAATTTATACCTTTGGCATAAAACAACATATAAACAATATCCATGTGATAGCATATATGCTTAACAACATTAATCAATATGTTATCTATTAAGTATAACATGTAAGAAACCAAAACAAACATCATATCATATCCAAATTCACCAAGCACGTTATTCACTTAAGCACTTGTGAAACAATTCATATATATAAGGGATATGATACCATTACCAGAATTCCTCCGCGCGTGTCGCTCCTGCAAAAACACGTGCAAAACCCTTATGTGCCCTCGATATCCCTCTCGTAGATATCGACGTCCCCGAGACAACTCTCCGCTCGAGTTCCATAGTTATCAAAGTCATGTGTATTACTACAACTAAGATAAACTACTTCCCCACCGTGGCCATCGATGGAGGGGTGTGTGCAACCCGGCACGGCGATACATCGCGATCACGAACCCCATAATTCGTGAGGACGATGTATCAACCCACCAAAGACTCAACAGACCGACGCCAGCTGGACTCAAAACCCAAGCACAAGTAATATATACTCATATGCTCAAAACAAGTAGGTAAACACTCTACCATCAAACTAGTCATGCAATTTATCCACAACTAGCATAAACATCACAACCGAGAATCATATAAGTTCTCATAATCAAGTGTGCTTCACACACCTTAAAACTTCTTGGAGGCTCGACCTCCATGAATTCTACCCAAGATTCCGTAGGACTTAAAATCATAGTTCCTAGGATTCAAACTAACCCAAAGGTTAACTCCGTTGAGTTCAATCTAAGTTTTCCGAAAATTCAAGGAATAGAAGCTTAGGCTTCATCATCCCCCTACATTCATATCTATCGTCAAAACCATAAACCCGACGATCAATACCCTCACATAAACCCCACAAAATAATTAACAAGGTAACTTAGAACAACTTAGCCATCTTGGTTATAAATTTATTCAAGTCACCATACCAACAAATAATTTCCAATTTGCGATTAATTCACACAATATGGTTTAATATGCTCTACTAAACATATAAAACATTTTAATCATGCTCACATCAATAATTTTGCAAGCTAATCAAAATTAGGGCAAGACACCCTCCAAGCATCTCAACCAAACCAACATTAATCCACATTATCAATCAACATAAACAAGTTCAATAGGCTAGTTAGAGCATGAATTTTACAAATATCATAGTCTCACATAGGCCAATCGAGTTCTATCATTCAATTGAAAACCTAGGGTTCATACATCTTCTACAACCCTAACAATGGCTTCCATTGACCTCAAATACCACAAATGGCTGTTTCCCTAGGGTCAATGGAGCTCAAAAATCAAGGGAAGAGAGGTAGAAACTTACCAAAACTCAGCCCTACAAACTGCCCAAACTCGAACTCAAAGATGGAGCCGTTTCTTCTCACTCCGCTCTCTTCAATCTTGCGGGTTAGATGGAGAAGAAGACCCCCAGCAATGGCTTCCAAGCTTAGCCTCTTGAAGCCCTAGAATCGCCCCTCTCAAGCTCTCACTTGCGCCTTGGCTGAAGTGGTCGCAGAAGACAGAAAGAAGAAGTCGCAACTGACCGGCTGAATGAATGAAGAGTGCGGCTGTTTGCTTTTATATGAGGGATTAATTCCCTAATCAAGTCACTAATTACCCCCTAATTCTCTTAATAGATGATTAGGATTAGTATTAGGCTAATTAAGTGAGGTTAGAATAGGTTTAGTTTGGGTTTAATAGGCAAAAAGTTCGGACAGTGCACCAACCGAACCAAAAATCCCGTAAGCTGATTTTGGGACCTTGCGGTCGCTTGGCAAGAGGCTGATGCGACCGCATCACCTAGTTTCCAGCAATCCATGTTTTTCTGCTTTCCTTGCTCGGTCCCGGACTCTCCCGCAATCAAACCCAAGTCCTTCCAAGCCAAAAATGGTCTATAAATCAACCTTAATAACCTCCAAACCATAACCAAAGTAATCAAGCCTCAAACCCCATCAAAACAAGGCCAAAAACTCAAGCAAAACTCTCCCGAACAATAACCGGAAAAGTCAAACTGAAATGGGTTAACGCTAAAATCAAACTAGCAACCCAACCAACAATGCAACAAGCATCTAACCAACATCCAAGGCATGTTAATGATGTTATAAATGCCTTCTAACAATTATCCATGTGATTACAACATAAATCACAAACCCGAGATTCAAAGCATCTCGCGAAAGAAAAATGCATACGCATCTCAAACAACGCCAATGATCATGCTATTGACTCTAAACATATACGGGAGCTAAATAAACATATTCATGATGATTATGAGTGTATGAATTCATGCATAACACATGCAAGTAACATTTCAGGGTTTTACAGTCTAGGTACCAGATGTCTTTGTTTTCTGATTCTATAGCCATGAAGCATTCCTGTAAAAGAGTTAAAGCAAAACAAGGTACCCTCACTGAATCGATCGTATGCTTGTCTCAAGGTTTCCTTAGGATCCTTTTTGAAAGAATCAAACTGCTAGATGTATGTATATTTTCTGTTGTCTATTTTGTCTTGGTCTCCTTCCAAGTATTCTACAAGAGCTTCCCACATCTCTTTTCAAGTAGCTTGTACATCGAATCACTGTCGGGTAGGTGCTTGTGTCTAGAGAGTCGGTGATTATATTGATTGCTTTGCCTGTCAAGTTCTACCAGCCTTTCTATCGCCCTCTATCCATTCTCGATTCTTCTTTGGAACTTCTCAGGTTCCCGCGCGATGGAGGCTAGAAGGATTTGCCTTCATTGGTACATGTTGACTGCTAAAGTGACACATTTCCATAACCGTTGTCAATAGAGTTCATGAATCTCATTACTTTATCCTTCCATACATCAAAATGGCCTTCGCCCAATATTGGGACGTGGTTAGCATTAGATGTGTAGGCAAAGATATAGTGTGTTTGTGCCATTATGTCGTATCTCTCAAGAGTTTAATCTTGGAAAAACTTGTTTTCGAAGAGTAAGGCTCTGATACCAATTGTGGGTCCCAATGGGCACAATAATAAGCTAGAAGGGGGGGGGGTTGAATAGCTTATTAACACTTTAAAACTTTTAAGTAAGTTCCTTGAAAGTTACTTGCAATATAAGAGAAGAATCAAGTAGCGGAAGACTTTCAATAAAGTTGTTCCGTGTCCGCCGATAAGGACTACCGTAGACCTTTTACATTACTTAAGTTCTCAATAAATGGATAATATAAACAATGAAACTAAACAGCTTCAAATAAATAGACAAACAAGAGGGAAATAACACAAGTATTTTGGGATGGTTCACACTATAATGAGTGCTACGCCCACCACCAAGGCAATAACCTTGGATTTAAATTGTGCACTATGTTTTCCACTTAGATCAATTACAAAGAATATCCCTAATGGATCGTGTACAAAATATTGACTTGTGTTTGGGTCTAGGGAATTAAATATCTGTAAAAACAAGATATTTAATTCGTGCTTAAGTATAGATAATGGAAGTTAACAACAAGAAGAATAAAGCAATAAATGTTGAGGAGCAGCTTCTTGTTGTTGACGAGGACTTCTAGATCTGTTGAGGATCTATTGAATGCACCGAAATGAAAGACTTGGAGTTGTGAAGATTCGAGCAATTCTTTAAGTGTTCGATTGATTCCATGCTTGTCTCTTTTTCCAGCCTTCAATGGCGATTTAAAGCAGTGCATCTCAAAAGAATCCGTTGAGAGAGGACGAAGACTTCAACAACTCTATTCATAAATGCATTAAATGCATGGGGTCATCAAGGATTTTCGCCTTCACGTATATCTAGAGCAGATAATCATTTCGAGATCTTCAAAAGGTGGGCGATTTGGTGTCGATTCGAGAGATGTAGCGAAAGTAGGGGACACCGCTTTCAGACGAAAAGTATTCTCGCTGAAAGTTGCTTTCTACGCTTGACATGTCGGAATGACTTGGATTAATTCAAATAATATAGGGGAATAAGTTTGAATTAATCCAACTAGCCGAGAGGACACGTAGAAGCATCACCGACACGAGGTCTACCGATCTTAAGCTTTGAGCGTGTCTTCCGTGAAGCCGAGAAGGGTCTTCCGCTGAACCCGAAAAGTCCTATAAAAACTATACAAGGCAAAGTTCTATACATGTTGCCACGCTAATCGATACGCAGCCCGATTAGCCACTGAAGTATAAAACTAATGTAATGTATTGATCAGATATAAATTTAACATAAGAATCAACAACAATATATATGCAACATATAATTATGTAACATAAACATAACCAGGGTGTCATTTAATATATGACAGAAAAACCCGTGAAGAGGCGTCGTATCGTTTCGATACTCCACAAGATATCCACTCCTTCTTACTTACTAAACCGTCCAAATGAACCAGGGTGTAATTCCCTGTTCATACATAAATCAAATGAATTAGAAGGTAGTTCCCACAAGACATCATATGCAAGTATACATATCATTATATATATACGAATCCAGCTATTCACACTGTTACCACGTGTAAGGGTGCGTGTTTATATATATACACCTATATCAGTATGTATATCTCTAAATATACATATCAAATCTCCCATAAAATCATCATGCATAAGTGTGCATATCTATATATATACACATCAAGTCTTTCAAATATATCTCATATACAAGTATGCATATATCTATATATACATATCAAATCTCTCATATATCATCAGCCAATACAAACATGGTCAATAAGATCTCATGTTCAACTAACACTTTGTTATCACATAAGTGCCCATAGTAAGCCACATAAAGGATAGAGAAGATACCAAATCTCTTTCGTCGTATTGCTCCGCAATCACAACCGTTAATCATATCGTGCTGATACCCGTGTTCGTATCAAAGTACCGAGCTCTCTTCTGTCCGAGCTCTCTACTCAGAAAATAGCACTAGCCAATGTGCTCAATTGGTTACGACAAAGGGGCTACTTCCCCACCGTAGCTAGCGGTGGAGGTGTGTGTGAAACCCGAATCGATGCGGCGATACATTACAATCACGAATCCCATAATTCGTGAAGGCAATGCATCGTCCCACCATCATCATGAAAACTCAAGTAATGCCAGCTGGACTTATATGCAATGCACAAGTAGATGTTTACTTGCTAATTCTCAAGTAGATATAATGATCTACTAAACTCATACGATTATGCACATTGTTACAATAATCACAAAACCACAATAGGAGCTCATTTGAGTCTCTAAATCATAAGTGTCAAGCTGTTCACTCTATTCGATTCAAGTCCCAAAAGCTAGTAATCAAGTCAAATGGAATATAATTATCATAGGATCTCACCACGATCCTCGTAAGGTTCAATTGTTCCTTAACTCGACTCCGTTGAGTCTTTACTACAATTCCAACCAAATAGAGTTTGAACACTATATGTGTTCCAAGACTCTTTTCTATGTTCTCGTTTGAGGCATAGCAAGGTTCTCATTCCATTTAGGAATCTTAGTTCAAAGTCCCAAGTCAATTATATAAGGGAAGCCCAAGTTGATTATTGTGAAATCAAGCTTAGTTCAATTTTGATTCATAATTCCACTTAATAGTAGAATCCAAGTTCACCACAATTCATTAACGTAGAACGATCGGCACGAAGGCAAATACATTCAATATGCTCATAAGTCATATCATAGAAACACATAAAAGAATCAATTCTTGACAAGGTAGGAAATCATGCATTTAGTCATAATATAAAATATACACAGTATTCCATATTCACCTATGAAATTCAACAGAGTCACAACTTAACCATCAGTCGATTAAGTACTATCCAAGACTACTCTGTTAGTCTCGGATCATGAAGCCATTTACTAAACTCTTCCTAGAGTAGTAACTCATTCAATAACGCAAAAGTCGATAGTAGTCAAAGACTTAAGCAACACTAGAGCGGTAATAACCCGTAAGGTCAAACCATACCGGTGAGTCTTAGATAACAACATGGTCATCCTAGCGACTTATACAAGTAGACTCCATGTATAGAGTACTAAAGAAAGCCCCAATCCAAATCTTCTCATAGAATAGTCCTCAAATTCATTATTCAACAAGTAGGTGTTTTTACTCATTAAAGAATCAAGTAGGATTTCGACAAGAGCGAATTCAACTTGTCAAGTAGATACATCATTCTACAACATGCTCTCAATTGTGCATTTGCTTCACACAATCACATAAACCACATAAGAACTCGATTGAGTCTTATAATCACTTATATCAAACATGTCCTTCAATCCATCCCAAAGTCACGTAGGCTAATATATTAGTCTAACGCACTACAAACGTCATAGGGATTGAATATGGAGTCGGTATTGTTCAATAACTCCCTAATCTCAACTCCGGTGAGTTTTACTAAAATTCAACCAAATAGAGCATTAATAATATATGCATTACATTGCCCTTTCCTAAGTTTTCCGTTCATTTAGAACTCAATAACTAGGCCGTTCATGATCTTAAACTAGCCTTAAACACAATCCCGAGTTTCAAACCCTAGAATCTGAGATTTTGTTAAACCTTGAATTGAAACATAATCTTTCATAAGAGTTGTTCCTAAGCTCATTATAAACAACATTCATGCTTTGCATAAAGTCAAAATCACAACTTCAATAAAAATTCATAAAATCCTACTCATATTTCTTAGGTTGAATTGGAGGATTTGTCTTCACAAAAGATGTTCATAATCATCAATAGAGCAACTATAATGAAGGGGTCATGTCATTTTATTGAACATGAAAATTTCAGGGATTTCTCAACGTACCTTAGTCCTAAGATTAATGGAGGAAAGGTTGATTAGAGCAAGGATTGTTGTAGAGAAGATCGAGGGCTTCGATTTGGCGGTCTCAGTTCGTCGATCGGACCACCGGATCTCCGGGAAATGGTCTCTCAAGTTGGAGTTCTTGCTATGGACGAAAATGGAGGAAGAGCCTCTGATTCTCTGGAGTTCTTGATCAACAATGGTTGATTTGGTTGAACAAATGGCTTATATACTTACCATTAAAGCCCTAATCCAAGTGAAGGGGTTAATTGGCTTCTCATTGGTCAAGGAAAGCCTTTGATAAGGGATGATCCAAGGGCTCAAAAGGGTTGTTGAAGAGTCAACAAAGGGGGCTTTGAGTCACCAAGGTCGGCCAAGGGGCAAGGGCTCAAGGGTCAATAGCCAAAACCCACTCAAAACTCACAAAACCAGATTCTGGAAAACAGACAGTCAATCTTGTAAAATCGACCATAAATAGCTCACACCTCCAAATGAGGTGATTATTGATTTTTATGAAACGAGACTCTTTAAAATATAGTTTAGCCTTTTAAATTACTCAATTTGGACTTATATTCATCAAAATATGGCTACTACAAGTTCAAGTACAGAAGCTGATTTCCTGAAAACAGAATTCTGGCACAGCCGTAAGTCAAGACCTAAATAAGGTACTTATACACCTTGGAAAAATACCATATTTTACAGGGAGTATCCTAACATATGTAGGTAAAACATACTAAATTTTTAGAAAATTCTCTTTAGTATATTGGTACCAGAATTTTCCCGAAGTTCGCCCAAAAACAGGACTGAATCTGTGAAGTGATATGTTGGTCAACGAATCAAACACGAATCAAACCCAACTTAATCTAGGATAAGTTCAACATGTATAAGGCTTGTTTAGACATGGTTATGGCTTGTATACAAGGCCTGGAACTCAACCGAACTTCTCTCGAGACGAAAAGAAGGCAATACAAGTAAAGAAGAACAACCTCAAAACACAACCGAACCAACGAAGCTTCTAAACTTCCAACCAAGCACACAACAACTAAGATGAACATTATAAACCTTAGATGCAAAGTACTAAGACTCTCATGAGACTTATTAAGGTGCTATCATGTTAAGATAAACACTCGACGCATTAACAATAAAGCATGCAACACGAGAAAGTCAAATACACGAAGGTTCGGGGTCTTACATAAAGTTGAAGGGTTATGAAGATTATAATGATAAGATTTCAGTGAGGACTCTTTCAACGAAACATCCATAAAGGGAATGATCGACTCATTTTATTCACAAAGGTAGTATATTAGTAGAATAGCCGATGTTGAAATATGAGTGAGAAAAAGAGAGAAAGGTTATGATATACATGAGATAATATTTGTTTGTGTTTAAATTTTGATAATTGAAAACTTATTTTGGCAGTCACATATAACGGAGCAATGATTTTAAGAACGCAATGCGGAGAAAGAGAACTTTTATAAAAATTAAAATTTCAAGTGAATATGACTGAATTGAAAAGGGTTTGGAATGTTTTTTTATTAATTAAAGGGTTATTTTATCAAAAGAATTAAATGTGGAAAAAAATTGATTACATAGATGTAATAATATCAATACTTAATTAAATGATGACCTCTTGGGTATAAATAGTAATATGTGATATCTGTTCTTTATCTACTCAATGGAACTTTTAATAGTACAAACTTCTTTATAAATTCAACATTATACAATGAATTAACCCATATTTAAAATCTTTCTATCAGTGTATTTCTCTATTCCCTAATTGCACGACTAGATGATTCCACACATACGTCGTGTTTAAATTTCAAGCATGTTATGATTTATTGAGTAACTCTTATAGTCAATAGGAGGCAAGTAACATTTAATGACTATAATTAAAATCACCAAATAAAGTTGGATTGTATGAAATTATCTCTTAAACAAGACAAAAATAAATGAGTTTACCGACTTATATTTATTAACATGAAAAATATAGGTGTTCGTTTTTTTCATTTTGTTAATGGAAAATGCCTATAAAAAGGCTAATTGGCAAAAACATAAGACCATATAATTCTCATTCTCTCTATTTCTCCTTCTCTACTAAAGCAAAACACAATAATTTGTTCGTATTCATGGCATTTGATCATTTGATGTTTGTAATCTTATTTTTGTTTTGGTGAAATGCCATGAATAACGAACACATTGTTGATAGTTTTCAACACTCTTACCAATTTTTTAATGTTAAAGAGTTGCACGTGAATTGCTACAAAACATTTCAATCCGATCGTGTTCATGGCATTTCGTCATTCAATATAAAAAGAAGCAATGCTTTGATTGATGAAATGCCATGAATATCGATCCGTTTGTAAAATGTTTTACCATTTTTGGAGATTTTTTACTTCCAGAGGGTAACTCTAATTTACTTGGAATTATGATCATAGCATTTCTGAAATGTTAATTTTTTTTTTATAAATATTCATCCCTAGTGATAAGTTTGAAGCGTATCCTATTTGTAAGAAATCTTCTTATCACTAGATGTAAAGCCAAACTATAAAAAGAAAACGAACTTGGTGTGCATTCTCTCGATGCAACATGTTCTTGTAGATGGCAGATACTCAATCCATAAGATATCCATATATGGACTAGTTCAATGATGATGCAAAAATAACATATATATATATATATATATATATATATATATATATATATATGATTTCGAGTTGATTCAATAAATTAGATGTGGGAGGTGAAAGGTGCCATTTTAATTTTGCTCAACAACATATACATGTTTCTTGTCTATTTAATTTAGCTAGGGAAATGCACACGATCATTGTTCGCCTGCTATTAATATACTAAAATGTATACCAAGTAGGTAACCTGTTGATAGTTTCTTCTTTATTTTTTAAAAACTTTTCAATTATGTTATCCTAAAATGAACTTTTTTTACGATTTCTATTTTCCATTTTTATTATTTCCCATTGATCACGCAAAAAGTGTGGTGATCTTGTCGTGTTGTGTCCGGGGTGCCGAAGGTGGCGTCGTGTTCGACGGTGGTAGTCGCGGTAGGATATCTGGCATGTTTTTACCTGTAAAATAAAGCACCGTGAGTGGGTGGGGTTGTCCCCCATAACCCTCAGGTGTGATAATCAGTATTTTTGTATATAATCAGAAAAGAGAGAAATTGTAATGAAATCTGTAATGAAAAGTTACCTCTTCTTCATAGGAGGTTGCCTGCTATTTATAGAAATCTGATGGTGGGCCTCCTGGGCTTCAGTATGAATTGGGCTTGGGCCCTTCTTCCGGCCCAAGCTTCCAAGTAAACTTCGGAGTACACTTTTACTTGTTCGGGCCTGATATTTCGGTGCACTTCAGTAGCCCCCTACTCCTTAGCCCTCGAGGCTAACATCGAGGGTAAGGAGTATAATCTGCTTATAGTTGCTTCTTGTGATGCTGAGGGTTTTGAGATTTTGCTTTGAATTCTAGAAGAGTTTATGTAGCTGACTTTTGAGCCTTGGCGGGTGAACTTTCGACCGGCAAGTATAGGCATGAAAATAAGATATGTAGTCTTCAGCATAAAGCCATAATAAAATTTATCATCAGGGTGACGAGGACCTTCCAGAGAATTGAGCCACAAGAAACCATAATAAGATTTATCCTCGGCGTGGCGAGGACCTTCCAGAGAATTGAGTCATAAGAAACCATAATAAGATTTATCCTCGGCGTGGCGAGGACCTTCCAGAGAAGTGAGCCACAAGAAACCATAATAAGATTTATCCTCGGCGTGGCGAGGACCTTCCAGAGAATTGAGTCATAAGAAACCATAATAAGATTTATCCTCGGCGTGGCGAGGACCTTCCAGAGAATTGAGTCATAAGAAACCATCATAAGATTTATCCTCGGCGTGGCGAGGATCTTCCAGAGAATCGAGCCGTAAGGCCATAATAAGATTTATCCTCGGCGTGGCGAGGACCTTTGCGAGAGAAGAAATAGGAGCATGTTTTTTATGCAATGATGAATGGAGGATGCATGTGTATGAAATATGTATGAAATGCTCATGTGGATGCTCTGGCCTCTCAAGGAGGATATGCATGAGGCACTAGGAGCCTGGCCTCTCCTCGGCGTCCCGAGGAGGGTGATAGGTATGAGGCGAGACAATGCGATCTCGTATTTGGCGAGATAATGCGATCTCGTTTTGGCGAGGCAATGCGACCTCGTTTTGGCGAGACAATACGATCTCGTTTTGGCGAGGCAATGCGACCTCGTTTTGGCGAGACAATGCGATCTCGTTTTGGCGAGGCAATGCGACCTCGTTTTTGCGAGACAATACGATCTCGTTTTGGCGAGGCAATGTGACCTCGTTTTGGCGAGACAATACGATCTCGTTTTGGCGAGGCAATGCGACCTCGTTTTGGCGAGACAATACGATCTCGTTTTGGCGAGGCAATGCGACCTCGTTTTTGGCGAGACAATTCGATCTCAAAATGGCAAGACAATGCGATCTTGTTTTTTGGCGAGACAATTCGATCTCAAAATGGCAAGACAATGCGATCTTGTTTTTTGGCGAGACAATTAGATCTCAAAATGTCAAGACAATGCGATCTTGTTTTTTGGCGAGACAATTCGATCTCAAAATGGCAAGACAATGCGATCTTGTTTTTTGGCGAGACAATTCGATCTCGAAATGGCAAGACAATGCGGTCTTGAAATGGACGCTAGTGGAGCGTAACGTGCCAAACACTCGTAGAAGCTCGTGCCGAGAGTAATTCTGATGCTAAGCTGGAGCACTATATGAAGGTAATGCCGAGTGTAGCCTGGAGCAGGGAGCCTAAGCGCAGGTAGGCGCGGTGTACAACTCGACCGCGAGTAGACTCGAGCGGGAGGACAAGGTAGAGCTCGGCCCTGAGTAAACTCGAGTGGGGAGCATAAGCGCAGGTAGGCGCGGTGTACGACTCAACCGCGAGTAGACTCGAGCGGGAGGACAAGGTAGAGCTCGAAGTGCATATGTATGAAATATAATCTGCAGCTCAAGCATAGGCGCGAGTGAAGTGTGCTCGGACGCAAGAAATAATAATCTGAGGCTCAGGCTTTAGCACGAGCATAATCTGAAGCTCGAGCTTTGGTGCAAGCGTGGCGTGCACGGGCACGTGAATAATAATGATCTGAAGCTCGGCAGCGCGAGCATAATCTGAGGCGCGAGCTCTGGCGCGAGCGTGGCGGGCACGGGCACGTGAATAATAATAATATGGAGCTCGGCGGCGCGAGCATAATCTGGGGCGCGAGCTCTGGCGCGAGCGTGGCGTGCACGGGCACGTGAATAATAATAATATGGAGCTCGGCGGTGCGAGCATAGTGCGAAGCGTGGCGCAGCACGTGAATAATAATAATATGGAGCTCGGCGGCGCGAGCATAATCTGAGGCGCGAGCTCTGGGTCCCTTAGTATCAGCCCCCAGTTAATAGGCACGTAACCTTGTAACTAATCACATAATAGTTTGTAGAGGAACGACTCGCGTTCATTGGTCGTGGTTGCCGAGGTTATGTACGTTTGTATTTTGTACCTGAAAGTTTTTAGGAGCATCTTTGTATAGGCAGAAATCATGTTTTCGTCATTCATATTTTCAGCATACAATGTTTGTCATAGTCCAGATATATTGATCATATAAGATAAAATTATTTAAATATGGGCCTATTGTGCGAGAATGTAGTAAATTAATCATTGCGGCGACACGTCGCGCTATTAGAAGATACGATGAATTTATAAGATGCAAGTATTTGAGTGTGAAGTTTTAGAGAATGTATGCGTCATACTAACATATGATATGTAGATTAAACATGCTATTTCAAGCTAGTAACATTGAAACTAGCGATTTGTGAGCTCTAAGCGAAGTATTGTTTATAACTGTTTGGTATGGTGGGCAAGTAGTTAGCTCGGCAATAAATTTCAATTCGACAACTAATTTAAGCTCGGCAATTATTTCAATTCGGCAAATAAATTTCAGCTCGGCAATTATTTCAATTCAGCAAATAAATAAATTTCAGCTCGGCAATTATTTCTATTCGACAAATAAATTTCAGCTCGGCAATTATTTCAATTTGGCAAATAAATTTCAGCTCGGCAATTATTTCTATTCGACAAATAAATTTCAGCTCGACAATTATTTTAATTTGGCAAATAAATTTCAGCTCGGCAATTAATTTCAATTCGGCAAATAAAGTTCAGCTCGGCAATTAATTTCAATTCGGTAAATAATTTCAATTTGATAAATAATCAATCACCTAGTCAACACAAGTTGGTCAACACCCTTTATATTATTTTGATTTTCTTGATTTGAACGATAAAACAATATGAAACTTATCTATTATTTTCTTTGTTTATTATGCTATTTATTACTGCAAATAAGGAAAGGAAAAACAAAGTCATACTCTATTATTAAATTGACTTTATTAGGCGTGTCTATTACTCCTTAGTTATTATTAATGTCAGGTGGAGCAGCCAATTGGGGATGGCAGGCTAGGCTTGTCGGTTACGTTTAATTATAGGTAAATAGCGTGAGTAAAACGGGAGAAGCGATTGAGTTTATCGGAAAGGAGTTGAATACACGGCGGTGGCGATTCGTTCAAGCACGTAAACACGCCAAGTTCGATTGATCGGAAGGAGGCCGGCGAGTGGGGCAGCGGCTTTGAGGAGCGTGGTTGCTTTCCGTTCTGGCGTTAAGTGCGAGAGAAGGGTGACGGCTGGACGATTAGAGCAGGTTTGGTGGGTTTGTTGCTGGGCTGAGCCGATTGATGGCTGGGGCGGTTGATGGCTGTCGGGTTGGGTTGCTGGGTCGAAAGACGGATGTGGCTAGAAATTACTGGAAGGGGTTATCGGTGGTTGGCGATTTGCGGTTGATTTGGATGAGGGAGATATGGCGGTTGGGTTTGAACAGGTAGGTGGGGGAAAGGCGATTTGGCCGGAGCAATTTTAAGATGGTGGCGCGGCTGGCTGGAGCTTTTGATTTAGAGCAAGTTTGGTGGGTTTGTTGCTGGGCTGAGCCGATTGATGGCTGGATAGGAGGTGATTCGTTGAATCTGGGATTGCTTGGCAGAGGAGATGGCCGGTTTGGCGGGGGTGTTTATAAATCCGCCGGAAGGGACGGCTGAATTTAATCTAGAAGGGATGACACCGGCAAAGAGGGGGAGATGGATGTCGGGTTTGTTAGATGGCGCTAGAGAGTCCGGTTGCCTCTGTCTGTTTCTCTCTCTTGTCTGTGTGTGTTTTTTGGTGGTATTCCGGCACCTTTGAAACGGAGCTCCGTCAAAGCCGACGGAGACAGGAACGAAATAGTCGTTTCCCGGCAACGGAACCAAACTGATCACGCAAAAAGTGTGGTGATCTTGTCGTGTTGTGTCCGGGGTGCCGAAGGTGGCGTCGTGTTCGACGGTGGTAGTCGCGGTAGGATATCTAGCATGTTTTTACCTGTAAAATAAAGCACCGTGAGTGGGTGGGGTTGTCCCCCATAACCCTCAGGTGTGATAATCAGTATTTTTGTATATAATCAGAAAAGAGAGAAATTGTAATTAAATCTGTAATGAAAAGTTACCTCTTCTTCATAGGAGGTTGCCTGCTATTTATAGAAATCTGATGGTGGGCCTCCTGGGCTTCAGTATGAATTGGGCTTGGGCCCTTCTTCCGGCCCAAGCTTCCAAGTAAACTTCGGAGTACACTTTTACTTGTTCGGGCCTGATATTTCGGTGCACTTCACCCATATATTTAATGGAGAGTTAGAGATTTAAATCCCTCCTTATTTATGACATAAATTTGAATAAATGTGAAAAAAATAAAAAACGGTTGTGTTCTTGTGTATATTGAATTCAAAACATGATAGGGAACATGAATCTTAATTCGTTGTTAGGTTTAGCTTAGTGGCGATGATAAAATTTTGGAAAAAAAAATAGATTTACATATGAAGACCACCGTTAGTATATATATATATATATATATATTTATATATACACACACACAAACACACAATGTAATCTTTTCTTTTTGAATTATCTTCTTTCAATTTTCAATTAAAAAAATAATCAACCGCCTCACGCAACAAAATTAAGAAATGAATTTTTTTTTCAATCACTCTGCGTAAATCAATCTCATGATAGTAAACCTTTGGCAAAATATTAATAATAAGATGTTTTGAGTGAATATTTATACTATGTTTAGATTGCAAGGCTATCAATTTAAAGAACAAATTGTTTATACTTTATTTAGATCATTTGTAAGACCCCGATTCCCGGTTAGCTTGAATTGCGTGCAATGCTCGCACTTCTTCCCTTGTTGATCGCTTATTTGATTTCTGAGAGAGTCTAGATGTGTATGAGAGATCATATTAAGACCAAAATACTTTTAAGAGATGTCATTTAGCTGTTAACTTGCTAAAGTCACAAGTCGTAACTCGACGATAATCGAAATGCGACGCGATTGAGAGTTTACTTGGGTTTTTGTGTTCCTGACCTCGATTTGGTCCTAGATCTTTACATGATGATTAAATAACATGTTTAGATGTTTTAGACTTCTATATGGATGCATATATGTAAGTATTAGATATCATTCATAATATCCTTAACATGATTTAAATCTTGTTTGAATGCTTGTCGAATCGACGGTTTGATTGTTACTTTACTTCTTGTCGTTCTTCTTCTTTGTACGACTTTTTTGGTTGGTATTATTTTGACCCTAGATGACTATGGGACCTTGGGGAATTAACTTAGAATTACTTTTGAGTGGTCGTGTAAACGTTTACACACGCTCGAGTTTGATTTTCGGAAATTCGCGTATTTCCGAAGGCCACGATAGGTCTGTAGTATTTTGGCCATAACTTTGTGTACGAAACTCGGAATTCGGATCCGTTTGATGTGTTAGAAACTAGAATCATAGAGATTTCTAAACATATCTTTTGTGTAATTTTAGGACGTTTATTTTGGTACAGGACCATTTTGTAAAATGACCCAAATTCTGGTCTACTATAGTTGACCACTCATTGTGTGTTAGACTTTCTATTTGGCCAACTTAACCCTACCCAAACCCAACCTAACCCACCCTAAACCACCCTAGTTCGTCCTACCTATCCTCTCTTGCATGCTTGACAAGTTTTGGGATATTTAAGTGCATTTACAACACTTGGCAAAGAAAGACCTCCAACATGCACAAACATGCATTGGACACTTCCTCCCAACCCACTTCAGCCATAGAGTGGCCATTACCTCCACTAAACCCATCCTATTCAGCCATCATCTTCCAAATTTGTGGCTG
The DNA here is from genome assembly GCA_013146195.2 of Codonopsis lanceolata. Lineage (NCBI taxonomy): Eukaryota > Viridiplantae > Streptophyta > Magnoliopsida > Asterales > Campanulaceae > Codonopsis > Codonopsis lanceolata. Next base: position 1,659,103 of record CM028382.1, on the reverse strand, counting down.
ATCACTTCATACAAGTTATAGAGAGTTTCTTCAAGGTTCTTGAGTGTTCAACAATGGTGGCCAAGTCTTAAGGAAGCCATTTCCAAAATCCAACCATAGAAGAGAAGAGGAGGGCAAGGAGATCACATACCCACCTTTGCATGGACTTTTTGTACATCTTGTAGGGCTTATTTAAGGTGAGTTACAACATCTCTTTCTATTTATTTTAGCCTCATTGACCCTAGGGAAAACAATCTTGCTATATGAGGTCAATGAGAGCACTTAGGACTTTGTAGAGATGTCATGTTCTAGTATATGCTATATGATGAATTTTGGTTGTATGAACAGATTATAAAAATATTATAAACCATGATTATGATGTCATTTAGGTGTAGTAATGTATGATAAATCATTCTACCTTGTTGTTTAAGTGTTGAGAGCATATTGGATGAGATAGTTAGGCTTGTAGAGATGTCATGTTCTCGTATATGCTAAATGATGCATTTTAGGTTGTATAAACAGATTATGATCAGATTATAAATCATGATTTTGATGTTATTTAGGTGTGATAATGTATGATAAATCATTCCATCTTGTTGTTTAAGCATTGGGAGCATGTTTGATGAGATAGTTAGGCTTGTAGAGATGCTATGTTCTCGAATATGCTAAATGTTGCATTTTTGGTTGTATGATCAGATTATAAACATATTATAAACCATGTTTATGATGTTATTTATGTGTGATAACGTATGATAAATCATTCCATCTTATTATGTCATTTATGTGTAGTAATGTATGATAAATCATTCTACCTTGTTGTTTAAGTGTTGGGAGCATGTTTGATGAAATAGTTAGGCTTGTAGAGATGTCATGTTCTCGTATATGCTAAATGATGCTTTTTGGGTTGGATGAACAAATTATAATCAGATTATAAACCATGATTATGATGTTATTTATGTGTATTGATGTATGATAAATAACCCTATATATCTTGTTGTTTAAGTGTTGGGAGCATGTTTGATGAAAATGGTTAGGCTTGTAGAGATGCCATGTGTGGCGACCCGACCCTGATCCCAAGACGAGACCCCGAGGTCGTGCCGCTTCCAAAAAGACACATAACAAAAACAAATAGCAAATAGTGGGTAGGGCCATAACGGCGATACGCCAAAAACTTTAACACATGCGGAAGCGTAATATAATTAAACAGTGGCGCCCGAGCTAACAAGCTCAAACTAATACAACCTTAGAGATAATGAATCTCTTGGTCCAAAAATAAAATTCTGTGACATAACAATAGGCACATATAACAATTTATAGCAATTATATATCAAGTCATCGGCGACGTTACGGCCGGAACCCAACATTAAACTAAGTCTACAACTCTAGTCTAACATGCTTAACGGCTAAAAACATGCCGGATAACAAACATAATAAGCAAACCAATACATGGTTAAAACAACTAAAGAATGAGCATCATAAATACATAAGGCACGACTAACACATGTCGGCTCTCAAAAGATTAAGTACTAATTAACATAAGTACTAAAAGTCAAACACACAAAGTCTTGCTACCCCACATAAAGTTTATATAACTTTATGTTCCCATCGTCCTTGCCAAAAGAAAAGGTACTAAAATTACAAGGTAGCAACCTCGTCACAAGCTTCACCGACGTAACTTGTCAATCACTTCGAACCGCTCACTCGGCTCGGATCTATGGAAAACAATCAAAACAAATAGGAGTAAGTCATAAAGACTTAGCAAGTTACTAACATAACTTCCTGTCATGGCATCATGCTCAACAATAATAGTTCATGCAATTGGCATAATATACATTTCATAAATAATTATGTCAAGGTACTCATACTTATGAATTTCAAGTATCATGTTATCAACAAGTATAACATTTCATTAATTCATTCAACCATCATTTCATATCATATCATATTCACGTAGCACATTATTCACATATAAGCACTCGTGAGTCAATTCATATAAAAAGGGATATGATACCGTTACCCTTTTTCTGTCGTGTCGCTCCTTGCAAAAACACGTGCAAAACCTTTATGTGTCCTCGATATCCCTTTCGTGGATATCGACGTCCCCGAGACATTTCCCCGCTCGAGTTCCGATAGTTATCAAAGTCATGTTTTCATACTACAACTGAGATCAACTACTTCCCTACCGTGGCCATCGATAGAGGGTGTGTGCAATCCGGCGCGGCGATCCCTCAAAATCACGAATCTCACAATTCGTGAAGATGATGCATCGTCCCGCCCCAAAGACTCAACAAACCGACTCCAGCTGGACTCAAACTTCAAGCACACGTAATACATTATCATATGCTCAAATAAGTAGGCATGTACTCTACAATCATCTAGTCATGCTTTTACTTCACAACTAGCACATAATCACATTAGAGATAAAAATCAAGGCTCTAATCATCAAGTGTTCTTCATACACTTTAAAATGCTTGGAGGCTTAACCTCCATTAATACTACCCCAAAATTCGTAGGACTTAGGCATATTACTCCTTAATGTCATACTAACTCAATGGTCAACTCCGTTGAGTCATAATCAATCTTTCAAAAATTAGGGTATAGAAGCCGTTGGCCTCAATACTCTCCTATGTCCATACTAACATGAATCAATAGGTTACTAAGGTCATTAAACCCATAAGATCCGAAATCAAACATTTAAGTAGGCAACATAGAATCACGGTCACAAGTTAGGCGTATATACTCATTCACAAGTCATCAAATATGCTCCCAACACTTAAACAAACAAGATAGAATAATTCATCATCTATCTCTACACATGAATATCATCATAAACATACTTTACAACATGTTCATCCAACCAAAATTTCATCATCTAGCATATAGTGAAACATGGCATCTCTACAAGCCTAACCATTTCATCAAACATGCTCCCAACACTTAAACAACAAGATAGGGTTATTTATCATACATCAATACACATAAATAACATCATAATCACGGTTTATAATCTGATTATAATCTGTTCATCCAACCCAAAATGCATCATTTAGCATATACGAGAACATGGCATCTCTACAAGCCTAACTATTTCATCAAACATGCTCCCAACACTTAAACAACAAAATGGGGTGATTTATCATACATCAATACACATAAATAACATCATAATCATGGTTTATAATCTGATTATAATATGTCCATCCAACCAAAAATGCATCATTTAGCATATACGAGAACATGACATCTCTACAAGCCTAACTATTTCATCAAACATGCTCCCAACACTTGAACAACAAGATAGGGTGATTTATCATACATTATAACACCTAAATAACATCATAAACATGGTTACTAATCTGATCATAATCTGTTTATGCAACCAAAAATTCATCATATAGCATATACGAGAACATGACATCTCTACAAGCCTAACCATTTTATCAAATATGCTCCCAACACTTAAACAACAAGATAGGATGATTTATCATACATTATCACACCTAAATAACATCATAAACATGGTTTATAATCTGATCATAATCTGTTTATGCAACCAAAAATTCATCATATAGCATATACGAGAACATGACATCTCTACAAGCCTAACCATTTCATCAAACATGCTCCCAACACTTAAACAACAAGGTAGAATGATTTATCATACATTACTACACATAAATGACATCATAATAAGGGTTTATAATCTGTTCATACAACCGAAAATGCAACATTTAGCATATACGAAAACATAGCATCTCTACAAGCCTAACTATTTCATCAAACATGCTCCCAATGCTTAAACAACAAGATGGAATGATTTATCATACGTTATCACACATAAATAACATCATAAACATGGTTTATAATCTGTTTATAACCTGCTCATACAACCAAAAATGCAACATTTAGCATATTCGAGAACATAGCATCTCTACAAGCCTAACTATCTCATCAAACATGCTCTCAATGCTTAAACAACAAGATGGAATGATTTATCATACATTATCACACATAAATAACATCAAAATAATGATTTACAATCTGATCATAATCTGTTTATACAACCTAAAATGCATCATTTAGCATATACGAGAACATGACATCTCTACAAGCCTAACTATCTTATCCAATATGCTCCCAACACTTAAACAACAAGGTAGAATGATTTATCATACATTACTACACCTAAATGACATCATAATCATGGTTTATAATATGTTTATAATCTGTTCATACAACCAAAATTCATCATATAGCATATACTAGAACATGACATCTCTACAAAGTCCTAAGTGCTCTCATTGACCTCATATAGCAAGATTGTTTTCCCTAGGGTCAATGAGGCTACAATAAATAGAAAGAGATGTTGTAACTCACCTTAAATAAGCCCTACAAGATGTACGAAATGTCCATGCAAAGGTGGGTATGTGATCTCCTTGCCCTCCTCTTCTCTTCTATGGTTGGGTTTTGGAAATGGCTTCCTCAAGACTTGGCCACCATTGTTGATCACCGAAGAACCTCTCAAGAACTCTCTCAAACCTTCAAGGAGTATTCAGCCACATTTTTGGAGGAAGATGGTAGAAAATGGGAGGCTTAGTGGGTGTATTTGGTCACCCTATGGCTGAAAATGTGAGTGGAAGGAGTGGCCAATGCATGTTGATGCATGTTGATGTCTCTCCTTGCCAAGTGCCTTCCATGCACTCAAAACTCCCACAAGATGTAAGGAATGCAATGGTTGATAGTTAGGATGGTTTAAGAACTGAATATGGGGAGTTTATCATTAAGGGTAGGTGTGTGATTGGCCAAAAAGAAAGTCTAACACACAATGAGTGGTCAACTACAGTAGACCAGAATTTGTGTCATTTTACAAAATGTTCCTGTACCGAAATACACGTCCTAAAATTACACAAAAGATATTGTTAGAAATCTCTATGAGTATAGTTTCGAACGCATTAAACGGATCCGAATTCCGAGTTCCGTACACAAAGTTATGGCCAAAATACTACAGACCTATCGTGGCCTTCGGAAATACGCGAATTTCCGAAAATCAAACTCGAGCGTGTGTAAACGTTTACACGACCACTCAAAAATAATTATAAGTTGATTCCCCAAGGTCCCTTAGTCATCTAGGGTCAAAATAATACCAACCGAAAAAGTCGTACAAAGAAGAAGAACGACAAGAAGTAAAGTAGGAATCAAATCGTCGATTCGACAAGCATTCAAACAGGATTTAAATCATGTTAAGGATGTTATGAATGATCTCTAATACTTACATATATGCATCCATCTAGAAGTCTAACACATCTAAACATGTTATTTAATCATCATGTAAAGATCTAGGACCAAATCGAGGTTAGGAACACAAAAACCCGAGTAAACTCTCAATCGCGTCGCATTTCGATTATGGTCGAGTTACGACTTGTGACTTTAGCAAGTTTACAACTAAATGACATCTCTTAAAAGTATTTTGGTCTTAATGTGATCTCTCATACACAACTAGACTCTCTCAGAAATCAAATAAGCGATCAACAAGGGAAGAAGTGCGAGCATTGCACGCAATTCAAGCTAACCGGGAATCGGGGTCTTACATCCTCTCCCCCTTAAAAAGAATTCGTCCCGAATTCTAAACCATATAACAAACCAATGTTAGGTCATCACCCAACATCAAATACCCAAACACAACTACGGTGTCTCTCAATCTCGAGTGAACACTCGATGCTCAAAACCATAAACTTAGACTCAATCTCCGAGTCTATTATCACAATAGCCAAACCAAATACTCAAAAATCAATTACCAAAAATCTCACATTCACAAGTTCAAAAATTGTCAATAACCATATTACCAAACACTTAAGATTGAAAATAATTTGACTCAGACTCGAGTCACAAAAGTACACACAAATTCCATTACTGATTAATTAACCACGTGAATCCTTAACATATCACAAAAACAAAATCAAGACTTTATAAAGATCAATATTCCGAAACTATATGCCTCGGTGCTACAACATGAGACTTCAGTACAACAAATTCCAAATCATAAGACATAAAAATTGCCGATAGGGCAATCCACAAACTAAACAAGAGTGTTCCACAACACGCTCCTAAAACAATAAGTCAACATTCATTATCATGCAAGCCACACTCAAAATTTCCAAATTATGGATGAAACACATAACAACACATAATAGCATTGATTAAAAATTCATTCCATTTCTGTTCGTTCCCTTTGGTAATTGGTTTAGTCAATTTCTAACCTACTTGCTACCAATCCTAGTCCACCAACGAACCTCTTTTGATCACCAATCTAGGGTACCGGCTAAATTGGATTTCAAAAGCTTCCGTTGCAAGGATGCCAAGGTCCATGAGAAAATTTCTAAGCATCCTTCCCTATTGTCTCACATAATCATGCAACAGACTAAGCAAGTTACCTTTACGACTAATGCACATAAGCATGTTCATACTCAAATACAACTATATCCGTTAAATACATTTTATTTTATTTTATTTTTTTGTAACCATATCCTTACTCATAATTTAATCTTTAAGCAAATGACAAAATTCCTATTATTAACAATACCACATACATACACGTATATCATGCAAATGTGATATATAATCACCAAGTACCATCATACTTCTACTCATATAATCCATATAATCCATTTAATTCATGCAACTCATAACATTACACGTATATCCATAGAGTGTATAAACTCAACGCACCACTAGCAAATACAACTAGTAAACATTATCACATTTTTATACCGCAATTAATTGCTTGCCAAAAAAATCAAAATTCAATCAAAACCATAAACAAATCCCATACCGGGACATCATCCTTTATCATATCAATAAACCCGAGAAACCAACAATCAATAGATTTCAATACTCAATGCAATGTATGTATGAATGCATGTGAGCTAACGATACCACGCATACTCATAGTAGCGATAATAATAACCATAATATATAAATAAGGAGTTACCGCCTATCTCGGTAGGTCTCAAAACTCCGCAATGGCCAACCGCCACGCACGTACACAACCTCAAACTCTAGGTCGTCTATCACCATCTCACTAAGAGTCACTAGACCGCTTACTAGCACTACTAGAATCGTTAATCCTCAACTTAAGGCAATCTTTTCAAACTGCCATCTAACTCATCATCATCCTTAACAGTTCTCGAGGTCCTCTCTCGAGTGCATTCCTTAATATCCAACCCTTTCTCATAAGTATAGTCCACAACCCCTCGATAATCCGCAAGCTGTAATAAAATAAATTGCCTATAATATTCCATCCTTAATCCTTAACTCTTTCACAATTCATGGATTCTTCCTAGTCTCATTCGGTACTAAGTACTCTGCTCCAATGAGCTAACTCTGTGATCATCACTTAAATATTAAACCATAATCTCATAATATTTGCCACCAATTATCTGGTGGATTCTCAAACATGGATACTACTAATACTACCTTATACTCATCATTACTGGCACCTCTACTAGTGCTAACACACATTCTAGATTCAAACATTTTAATCTTACAATAACTCTCGACGTTAATATTCATCGATTCACACAAAACCAACCCCCAAACTAGGCCAAGGAACCTATCCTGGCAGACAGCTAACCAATAGCTCTGATACCAACTGTGGCGACCCGACCCTGATCCCAAGACGAGACCCCGAGGTCGTGCCGCTTCCAAAAAGACACATAACAAAAACAAATGGCAAATAGTGGGTAGGGCCATAACGGCGATACGCCAAAAACTTTAACACATGCGGAAGCGTAATATAATTAAACAGTGGCGCCCGAGCTAACAAGCTCAAACTAATACAACCTTAGAGATAATGAATCTCTTGGTCCAAAAATAAAATTATGTGACATAACAATAGGCACATATAACAATTTATAACAATTATATATCAAGTCATCGGCGACGTTACGGCCGGAACCCAACATTAAACTAAGTCTACAACTCTAGTCTAACATGCTTAACGGCTAAAAACATGCCGGATAACAAACATAATAAGCAAACCAATACATGGTTAAAACAACTAAAGCATGAGCATCATAAATACATAAGACACGACTAACGCATGTCGGCTCTCAAAAGATTAAGTACTAATTAACATAAGTACTAAAAGTCAAACACACAAAGTCTTGCTACCCCACATAAAGTTTATATAACTTTATGTTCCCATCGTCCTTGCCAAAAAAAAAGGTACTAAAATTACAAGGTAGCAACCTCGTCACAAGCTTCATCGACGTAACTTGTCAATCACTTCGAACCGCTCACTCGGCTCGGATCTATGGAAAACAATCAAAACAAATAGGAGTAAGTCATAAAGACTTAGCAAGTTACTAACATAACTACCGGTCATGGCATCATGCTCAACAATAATAGTTCATGCAATTGGCATAATATACATTTCATAAATAATTATGTCAAGGTACTCATGCTTATGAATTTCAAGTATCATGTTATCAACAAGTATAACATTTCATTAATTCATTCAACCATCATTTCATATCATATCATATTCACGTAGCACATTATTCACATATAAGCACTCGTGAGTCAATTCATATAAAAAGGGATATGATACCGTTACCCTTTTTCCGTCGTGTCGCTCCTGCAAAAACACGTGCAAAACCTTTATGCGTCCTCGATATCCTTTCGTGGATATCGACGTCCCCGAGACATTTCCTCGCTCGAGTTCCGATAGTTATCAAAGTCATGTTTTCATACTACAACTGAGATCAACTACTTCCCTACCGTGGCCATCGATAGAGGGTGTGTGCAATCCGGCGCAGCGATCCATCAAAATCACGAATCTCATAATTCGTGAAGATGATGCATCGTCCCGCCCCAAAGACTCAACAAACCGACTCCAGCTGGACTCAAACTTCAAGCACACGTAATACATTATCATATGCTCAAATAAGTAGGCATGTACTCTACAATCATCTAGTCATGATTTTACTTCACAACTAGCACATAATCACATTAGAGATAAAAATCAAGGCTCTAATCATCAAGTGTTCTTCATACACTTTAAAATTCTTAGAGGCTTAACCTCCATTAATACTACCCCAAAATTCGTAGGACGTAGGCATATTACTCCTTAATGTCATACTAACCCAATGGTCAACTCCGTTGAGTCATAATCAATCTTTCAAAAATTAGGGTATAGAAGCCGTTGGCCTCAATACTCTCCTATGTCCATACTAACATGAATCAATAGGTTACTAAGGTCATTAAACCCATAAGATCCGAAATCAAACATTTAAGTAGGCAACATAGAATCACGGTCACAAGTTAGGCGTGATTGGTAAGGTGACTTAAAGGAAATTATGCACAAATTTGCAAATTTGTTCTATGATGCATTGATAGGTGTTTTGTTGGGTTTATGTGAGTTCAATGATGGCTAATGATGATAGTTATGAATATAGGGGGTATTGAGACCCATGGCTTCTATGCCCTAAAATTTAGAAAGGGTAGATTGGACTCAACGGAGTCATTATAAGTTCGATAATGTGATAAACGAACTTGGGTTAAAATCCTACGACGATTGGATTTCGTTTGATTTATGTTGTGATATGCATAGTCTCCGAACCTTAAATGGAATTATAGTTGTGATGAACTTTATGGATTTTTAGGCTTGGGAGTCAAGCCCGAATGACTATTGGGATTTGGTTGTAAACTTTAATAAATTATTAAAGTGTGAATTTATGAAAAAACATAAAGAATGGAATGAGGTAGTAAGACTCAACGGAGTCGTTATAAGGCCAATATAATGATAATGAGCCTTGGGTTGAAACCCTACAATGCTTGGGTTGGTTTGGGTTATGTTTGTGCACACATGGTTTTTGGTTTGTGTCCAATTGAGACACTCATGTCATGGAGACTTACTAGAAATATATTTTTGAGCGTGCTTGTTAGAGCATGGGATAATAGAGACCCACGTATAGTCATGAGTATATTTAAGAAAAGATTAAGAAAGAATTCTCTTCTCAAGGATTTTGGTTGGGTGCATATAAAAGCACTAGTGAGAAAGTGACTACGGAGTAGTCATGATGTTTCTGAGTATGGAATTAGTGATGTCGATCATGTATGACGATTAGGACTATGATTGAGTCCGGTGTACTTAAAATAAAGACTAAAATAATAAGTCTTGAATTGTGGATATTTTGAGACTAACGTAGTAGCCTTTGGTTTGATTTGAGTTGAGAATTATGGTAGACCTCACATTATGTTTTATCAAGCTTGTATGCTATACTTGACTTGGTTGATGACTTGAGGAATAATGAGTACCTCAATATGTAGTTTTTGAACTAAACTTGTAAGTTAGTTAAACACATTGGTTATATGCAAATATATGCATTGTTCATGATACTTGGTAGAGCATTATGTCTTACGTTGTTATATGCAATTATGTGCATGGTTTACGAGTTGTTGTAGAGCATTATGTCCTACATGATTTAATGAGCCCGATAATAATGAACTTGGTCTCATTGGTTTATGCAAGTAATTATCTACTTGATCGTTTTGGTTTAAGTCCAGCTGGCTGGTTTGGTTGTTGTGTCGGCAATGGGACGATTTATAGTCTTTGAAAACAATCGCTATGAATCGTTGCATTGGTTCCCTTTCTCCTCACTATTTGGCCAATAGTGGGATGTGGTCTCGGGATAGAGCCATCTCAGCCTACTTTCGAGCTCCCATTTCTCATCAGGAGACCGGATGAATGTAGAGTACTCGGTAAAGGAAACTGATGAGTTGTGATTATTTGGGGACGAAACCCCAGGGTATGATTGATTGGGTATTGAGCCCGGATCTTGGTTTGAGATTGGATCTCATGGTAAGTTGGTTGGGTGTTGGACCCGGTTTTGGTTATAACGGTTCGATTTACGTTTCCTGTTACACATGTTTTGAGCATTTATATGAAAGATATTATGCTACATGATTTATGTGAGTTTATGTGCTTTAAAAATTAAGTACATGTTTCTTGTTGGTATACTAGCATGATACCATGATTTTTATAAGATTGCACATTATGCCATGCCATGACATAATATGCCATATAGTTGCATTTAGAAACTTACTGGGTCATTATGACTCACTCCGTGTGATTGTTTTCCCTAGTGTGTGCAGTGATCCCGTTAGTACGTGCGGCGGCTTCGGATAACGACTTCTGGCAGGTGGTCTTCCAAGCCATAAGATTGGAGTTATTTATTATTATTGTTGTTATTTATCAGTGAGACTCGGATGTAAAGTTATGTAGACTTTACTTGGGTAGATTGTAGTATTATGTTATGGTTGTGTATTTGGGAGCCGGTTGTATTGCCGAGCCTTTGTATCCTTAGAATTTATTCCTGTTGTCATTCGAGCATGTGTGGCTCGCTTATTCTAGTTTTGGTATTATTGTTGTTCCTACCTCCGACGGTTTTAGTCGTGAGATCTTGGTTGGTGGTTTAGCATTGATATTATTGTTATAGTTGAATTGTCCCTCCGGCATGTTGTAGCCGTTGAGTGGTGTTTATCAGGTTGGGATTTTGTGTGTTGCCGGCCATGGTTGCCGATGGTTTGTTGCACGTGTCTAATGTTGCGTCACGTGCGTCGAATTTTTGGGCCGAGAGATTTACTATCTCTTTGGTTGTTTATATTTAGGAGCTTGTTAGCTCGGGTCCCATTGTGGTTTTTGTGACGACCCGACCCGGATCCCAATACGGAACCCAAAGGTCGTGCCGCCAAAACACATAAAACAACAAGCAAATAACAAATAATGGGTAAGGCCATAATGGCGATACGCCAACAACTTAAAACACATGCGGAAGCGAAATCTAATAACATAGTGGCGCCCGAGCTAACAAGCTCAAACTAAATACAACCAAAGAGATAATTAATCTCTCGGTTCAAAAATTCGACGCACGTGCCGCAACATTGGGCAAGTAGAACAAAACTCCCTGTCATGCAATACAAATATATAGCACAAATAAACCAAGTCATCGGCGACGTTACAGCCGGAACCCAATATTACACTAAGTCTAAGACTCTAGTCTACACACTCAACGGCTAAACATGCCGGAGAACAAACATGATATTTTAATCATCAACGTACATAACTTAAAACAAAATCACCAACATTCACCAAGCGCGACTAACACAAGTCGGCTACCAAAAGAATAATCATTAACCAACATAATTGAAAATATTACATTCACAAATAAGTTTACTACCCATCATGAAGTTTACATAACTTCACTTTTCCCAACGTCCTTACCAAAAACTAAGGCTACAAAAATAATTTAAAGTAGCATCCTTCACAAAATCTCACTTCTACCGTAGACTCGGCGGATGCCTTCGAATACTAGCTCGGCTCGAATCTAAGGAAAACAAAGCAAACGAGTAAGTCATAATGACTTAGTAAGCTACTAAAGATGCAATGTCATGGCATGGTATTATGCGCAAAATAAAACATATACATCTCATGTCATGCTTATGATATAACATTTCATGACATAATCCACATCATAAACTCAATCTTATTCATAAACACATAGAACATAGTTCTACTTGATTTATCATAAAGTCATCCATATCATATAGAATATGCATCTAAACTGCAATAACATGTAGCATGCTATTCCCACATTTCAACTTATCACCAACCCACATAAACCAATTACACCATGAGTTTCATAATTCTTTATTTATCATCACACATATAATAATTCATGAATGGGAGCCTATTGTTTCCATTCTAATCATAAATAGCATGCTATAATTTTAGTATAACATAAATCATAAAAGTCATCATTTCATTAGCATGTTATATTTTTACTATAACATCTTATCAAGAAATCATCATCTCATGAAAATCTTCCCATTAACCATGTAGCACAAAAATTCATACGTGCTCATAAAATAAACCACATAAGCGAGAGAAGATGATTTTCTTTTCCTGTTTCCAGCGTGTAACTCCTGCGGAAACAAACGTGTCCTCGATATCCCTATCGTGGTATCGACGTCTCCGAAACAGTCTCCGTTCGAATTCCATAGCTATCAAAGTCATGTGTATTACTCTAACTAAGATGAGCTACTTCCCCACCGTGGCCATCGGTGGAGGGTTGTGTGCAAACCCGGCGCGGCGATCCATTGCGATCACGAATCCCACAATTCGTGAAGACAATGCATCGTCCTGCCAAAAACTCAAAGCAAAACCGCCAGCTGGACTCAAACTCAAGCACAGGTAATATATACTCACATGCTCAAATAAAGGGAAAAGTACAACACACCGTACTAATCCATGCAAGTAGATATTTACTTAAAAATCACATAGTTATGCATTTCTATGCTAACTAACACATAAACATCTTAGAGCGATAATATCAAGTCTCTAATACCCAAGTGTTCTTCATACACTTGAAAACGCTCGGAGGCTTGACCTCCATCCCAAATTCCGTAGGATCTTAATATGCGATTCACTATATTCATATTAGTCCAATAATCGACTCCGTTGAGTCATTTATACTCTTTTCAAATTTGAAGGCATAGAAGCTATTTGCGTCATAGCCCTCCTATTATTCAATAGCTATTATTCATGGCTAAGTTCTTAAGGTTAGCAACATTGTGCAACCCAACAATCCATTCTTTCCCAACAAAACCCCAAAACATAGTTCATAGGTCAACACTTAACATTTAAAGTCAACCATTACATTTTTAGCATGCATCACAATATAGCATTTATTCAAGCATGCTTTCATAACCAACATGTAAATTTATCTAACATGTTCATAACCTTCAATTCATGAATTATAGTTGACCAACATACTCTTATTTGCATAAAAGTCAACTCAACCCAATAAAGTCAAACATTACATTTTATTCATACAATCCATAATGATAATTCATTATGCGTGCTTACAATAAAAAATTCATGAATTAGATATCAACATACTCTTATTTTCATGAAAGTCAACTCTTATTCTCGAAGGTCAAACGAAACATTTCAACATGTAACCCATTGTCAAGATTCACCTTTCATACTCACAATCAAGATTCAACATTCATCAAGTTTAATTCCAAGCTCCCAAACATATATATCTATGTATGATTCAAACAATTCATAATATCCAAATAAACTCCAAAAATCATACATATCACCATTAAGCCATTTACTTCATCAACCTATAATCAAACCCTAGATTTTTAGGGAATCAAACACTCAACATACCTAAGTCCAAATTATCAATTGAACTTAACAACATACTCCATTGAATATAGAAATCAACCTAATCATGCTTCTAGCAAGTTCACCCATCAAAAATCCGAAAAATCAAAATAAAATCACACCCATCATGCTTGTGTACTCATTGACCTCAAATAGCAATCATCTTTGTTTTCCTTAGGGTCAATGAGCACAAAATCAAGAGAATAAAGAATCTAGTAGCTTACTTGACTTAGATGAAAACTCAAAAGAATCACGATCCAATCGGTGAAGTTGTTCCATTTGACGAGGGCTTCGCGAATCCGAAGTTTGGAGATCATCCGACGGTTGGATCTCCTTAGATTTGAGGAAGAAGGAGGCTAGGGCATGAAACTCCATGGACTCCCCAACTCTCTCTATCATACGGTTGAAGAATGGAGGAGAAAATGGGAGGATTTGCTGAATTTACAAAGGATTGGGGCTTTATATACTTCCACTAATAAAGAGGGCACAAAGGGATATTCCTAGGTACAATTAGTGAAGTTTAGATGTAATCCACCACTAATCAAACTCTAATTAACTACCCAAACATGTTAGGACATCACTAGGACTTAGTATGGGTGTTAGGGGGGTTTAGAAGAGGTTTAATGAGGGTAGGATAGGAATTACACATCAAAAACCCAAAACAGGGACCTTGCTGCTCGAAGCTACAGTGCATGTAGCTACAGTACTCGCGCTGCGCGCGTCCAACTTGCGATGGCTCCAGTTTGAACACCGTTCGACGAAACGACGCGATTTCTTGTCCTGCCACTCTGTAAATGTCCTAAGTAGAAGCCTCAAAAACCCCAAACCAAACAAAAATTTTCTCGAAGGTTTCTCGATCAAACAAATCAGCCGCGTACCAAAAATCGATCAGAATGCTTGTTGTATAACGGATGAAATTACACAGAACAAACTAACGATCGAAACAACGAATGAACAAGCATAATTACTTGTTTTAAAGCATGTTAAAAGACTAATGAAAGGTCCCAAACACATACCCAATGTTACACCAAAACTAAGTGTAAGGAAAATACGAAAAGCGATACGTTAACAAAACGCGAATCGCGAAATCAAACATATGACGACGACTATACTTTGAACGTCATGACCACATGTAAACTTTATAAAAATGATTATAAACACTTCAAAGGGCTATAGAATAGGACTGAATGTCACTCAGATGATGAACAACAGATAGGAGAAAAGAACTCCCGAAAGACGAGACGCTCACACGGCTCAATCTCAAACTACGCGATAAGGAGAATTGCTATCCTCGAAGCGTCAAAACATCGCAAGACTTAAGAAATACATCCAACTAGAAGTCTTAATACATCTAAACATATTAATCAATCATCATGTAAAGATCTAGGACCAAATCGAGGTCAGGAACACAAAACCCGAGTAATCTCTCAATCGCGTCGTATTTCGACTATCGTCGGGTTACGACTTGTGACTTTAGCAAGTTAACAACTAAATGACATCTCTTAAAAGTGTTTTGGTCTTAATGTGATCTCTCATACACATCTAGACTCTCTCTCAGAAATCAAATAAGCTATAAACTAAGGAAGAAATGCGAGCATTGCACCCAATTCAAGCTAACCGGGAATCGGGGTCTTACATCCTCTCCCCCTTAAAAAGAATTTGTCCCGAATTCTAAACCGTATCACAAACCAACGCTAGGTCATCACTCAATATCAAATACCCAGACACAGCTACGGTGTCTCACAATCCCGAGTTAACACTCGATGCTCAAAGCCATAAACCTAGACTCAATCTCCGAGTCTATTATCACAATAACCAAACAAGTAGTCGAAAATCAAACTACCAAAAATCTCACGTTCACAAGTTCAAAAATTGTCAATAACCATAATACCAAACACTTAAGATTGAAAATAACTTGACTCATACTTGAGTCGCAAAAGCACACATAAATTCCATTATTAATTAATTAACCATGTGAATTCCAAATATGTCACCAAAGTATATTCAAAGACATTATAATCACCGATCTCTCGAAACTATTTGCTTCAAAGCCACAACATGAATTATAAATACAAGAAACTCTAAATCATTAAAAGTAAAGATTGCCGATAGAGCAATTCGCAAACTTAAGGAAGAGTGTTCCACAACACGCTCCTAAAACAAGTAAGTTAACATTCATGATCATGCAAGCCACACTCGAAATTTCCAAATCATGGACAAGACACATAAGAGCACATGAGAGTACATGATAGCATCGAATAAAAATTTATTCCATTTCTTTACCTTTCCTTTTGGTAAGAGGTTTAGTCAATTTCTAACCTACTCGCTACCAATCATAGTCCACCAACGAACCTCTTTTGATCACCAATTTAGGGTACCGACTAAATTGGATTTCAAAAGCTTTCGTTGCAAGGATGCGAAGGGTTATGAGAAAATCTTAAGCATCCTTCCCTACAGTCTCACATAATCATGCAACAGTTCAAACATGACATAATCATTAAGCAATGATAATCATGATCCTATCATGCGATAGACTAAGTTATTCTTATTAATAATGCACATAAGCATGCTCATACTCAAATACAACTATATCCATTAAGCATATTTATTACTCTTGTAAACCATATCTTTACTTTTAACAAGGTGCATCTACCATGCATACTCATATATAAAAGCCAAATATTAATTCTCATTTTAAAAACAATACATGCACCGGTACTAGTCATGTCTATACTTCATAATCAACAAATATATTTTATTTATAATTTAATCATCAACAAAATGATAAAATTCCTATCATTAGCAACGCTACATGAATACACGCATATCATGCAAACGTGATATACAACTACCAAGTATCATCATACTTTAACTCATATACTTCGTGCAGTTCACACAGTTCATGTAACTCATGTAATCCTTGTAGTTCATATAACTCTTAGCCATGCATACGACACAATCAAGCAATTACTATGTTATGTGTAATTACTAATCCAATCATATATCCTCATAAAGTTCCATCGTGCTAATTTTCTATACAATGGTAATTCTAACAAATTACAAGGTTTGTATATCCACTATACTCGCCTAACAACATTTTCATAACGAATCCAAGGAAAAGAGGTAATATTCGTTCTAGCATCCTCAATCATCAAAACTCCGTAAAATCTATCGTTAACTTAACCAAAAATCTCGTCTTCGAACAAGCACACACGAAATACCCTCGCGTGGTAACGACACTCTATTAGTCGCGATAAACGGCACACCCGTCCGTAATAGTCCTAACTCGTCTCATAACCACCAAGTATACACCACGCGATTCGAGCGTATCCTACTCGCATAAAAAGCACACAATAATATTTAAATATATTATTTATAACATCACACATATCTATATAAAGTATACAAATTTAACGAACCACTAGTAATTACCACTAGTAATATTATCACATATACATTCTTCATATATGCATAACATAGCCATATATATAAGCATACTAAAATCACATTTTCATACCATAATTGATTGCCTACCGACAAATCAAGATTCAACCCAAAACCATAAACCAATCCCAAGCCGGGACATCCTCCTCGATAATATCAATAAATCGAGGAAAACAAAAATCAATAAACCTCAACACACAATGCAATGTATGTATGAATGCATATGAGCTACCGATATAACGTGCACTCATAATAATGATAATAACAACCTTAATATATGTATAAGGAATTACCTCCTATCTCGAGTAGGTCTCAAAACTCCACAATGGCCAACCGATGTAAGATCCCGATTCCCGGTTAGCTTGAATTGCGTGCAATGCTCGCATTTCTTCTTTGGTTGATTTCTCGTTTGATTGTGAGAGAGTCTAAATGTGTATGAGAGACCACATTAAGACTAAAACACTTTTAAGAGATGCCATATAGTGGTTGACTTGTTAAAGTCAAAAGTCGTAACCCGACGATAGTCGAAATGCGACGCGATTGAGAGTTTATGCGGGTTTTGTGTTTCTGACCTCGATATGGTCCCAGATCTTTACATGATGATTAAATAACATGTTTAGATGTGTTAGACTTCTAATTGGATGTATTCCATGAGTCTCGTGAAGTTTTGACGCCTCGAGAATAGCAATTCTCCTTATCACGTAGTTTGAGATTGAGCCGGGTGAACGTCTCGTCTTTTGGGAGCCTATTTCCCCTATCTGTTGTTAATCATCTGAGAGGCATTCAGGCCTATTTTGTAGCCCTAATAGGTGTTTACAATCATGGGTTATTACCCGTCGGTTTGTGGTTTCATTTGACGTTTCGATAGTAAGTTGTTACGTCTTGCGCCGGTTTTTCCCCGGGTTGTTTTGGGTGTTGTTTTTGGGAGTCTAGACCTACTTTAAAATTGATTTGAGACTTGGATGGATTATTTTAATGTTTGAGGACTTTAAGGGTTCAATTGTGAGCCATTTCGAAGCTTTAAGGCACGAGGATGCATGCGGGGCAGCCGAAACCGAGCAAGGAATCAACAAAGGAGTGTTTAGTGTAAAGGGAGTGATGCGGTCGCATCACATGAGACCAAAGTGACCGCAAGGGTCCACAGGCAGCTTTGTTACGGGATTTTGTGAAAATTTGAATTGTTGACCAGTTTCTACCCACTTAAACCCATTCTAAACCTAACCTAAACCCTCCTACTTAACCTAAAACTTGTCCTAAACATTATTAGAGGATTTAGGGGTTGATTAGTGACTTAATTAAGAGAGTTAATCCCCCCTATTTAAACCCAAAACAGATTACTCTCTAACTCAGCCAAACAGAATTTGACTTCAGCCCCTTTGTGACTTCTGCAAGCACTTCTCAAAAACGTGGGAGAGCTTGAGAGAGGAGATTTCTAGGGTTCTTGAGTGCCCAATCTTGGAGGCCATAGCTTGGGACCTTCATTTCTCAAGCTACACAATAGTTTTGAAGAGGGGATTGAAGAGAACAACACCCAACACCAAGAATTTCGGGATTGTGGCTTGAGAGGGCTGAACATAGGTAAGTTTCGACCTCTCTTTCTTTTCTTTTGGGCTCCATTGACCCTAGGGAAACAATCATTTGTGCTATGTGAGGTCAATGGAAGCCATTGTTAGGGTTTGTAGAGAAGCATGAACCCTAGGTTTTCAAATTAATGGTAGAACTTGATTGACCTATGTGAGACCATGATATATATGAAATTCATGTTCTAACTAGTCTATTGAACTTGATTATGTTGATTATCCATGAGTGTTGAAGTTGATTTGGTTGAGATACTTGGAGGGTGTTTTGCCCTAATCTTGTTTTAGCTTACAAATTATTGGTGTGAGCTTGATTAATATGTTTTATATGCTTAATAGAGTATATTAAGCCATGTTATATAATTTAATCATGAATTGGGAATTATGATTGGTAAGGTGACTTGAATGAATTTAGGCACAAGATGGCCAATTTTTTCTAAGTGGTATTGCGAAGTATTTTGTTGGGTTTATGTGAGTTAAACGAACCCGGGATGATGACTATTGTTGATAGTTATGAATATAGGGGGAATTGAGACCCATGGCTTCTATGCCCTAAAATTTTAGAAAGGGTAGATTGGACTCAACGGAGTCATTATAAGTTCGATTACGTGCTAATTGAACTAGGGTTGAAATCTTACGATGATTGGATTCCGTTTGGTTAATGGAGTGAAGAACATAACTTCCAAACTTGAAAAGTTGGTGATTGTGATGTGTTTTGTATATTTTTTTGTCTTCGGAATTAAGCCCGAATGACTACTGAGATTTGGTTGTAAACTTTAAGAAATTATTACGGTGTGAATTTATAAAATACATAAAGAATGAAATGTGTTAGTGAGACTCAACGGAGTCGTTATAAGGCTAATAAAATGACTAAGAGCATTGGGTAGAAACCCTACAATGTTTGGGTTTGTTTGGGTTATGATTATGCACACCGGGTTTTTAGTTTGTGTCCAATGGAGACACTCTTGGTATGGAGACTCACTAGAAATAAGTTTTGAGCATGCTTGTTAGAGCATGGACATTTGAGACCAACGTATGGTCACGTGTATAATGAAGAGAAGATTAAGAAAGAATTCTCTCCTTAAGGATTTTTGGTTGCGTGCCTATAACGCACTTGCGAGAAAGTGACTATGGAGTAGTCATGATGTCTTAAGTATGGTGTTGGTGTCATCGATCATGTATGACGATTAGGACTATGATTGAGTCCGGTATACTTAAAATAAAGACTAAAATAATAAGTCTTGAATTGTGGATATTTTGAGACTAACGTAGTAGTCTTTGGTTTGATTTGAGTTGAGGATTAGGGAAGACCTCACATTATATTGTATTAAGCTTGTACGCTATACTTGACTTGGTTGATGACTTGAGGAATAATGAATACCTCAATATGTTGTTTTTAAACTAAACTTGTAAGTTAGTTGAACACAATGGTTATATGCAAATATATGCATTGTTCTTGATACTTGGTAGAGCATTATGTCCTACTTGATTATATACAAATATGTGCATGGGTTATGGAATTTCATGGAGCAGTGTGCCCTACTTGTTTATATGCAAATATATGCATGGCTTATGAGATTTCGTAGAACATTATGTCCTACGTGGTTATATGCAATTATGTGTGTAACGCCCCGTATTCTTGCATGTGTCTTGTATGCTTGTTTTCTTACTTTCTTGGTTGATTGTTGAGCATGTCTACTTGTTATATAAATGTCTTAGAATCATTCATAGATCATTTTAGAAGTTCATAACATGTTTAGAATCATATAAACTTGTTTGTAGAATCGCCGGTTTAATCGCGTTGAAATTGGTCTTAGCGATTCCTCTCGTTGCTCGTATTTGCTTCTATTTCGACGTACGAAGTGTTCGTTGAGTTCTTGACTTCATATTCAAGTCTTATTCATGTTGAAACAAACCTATTTCATGCCCAAGACATCCTAGATTGATTGAGGTTTGATTGTAGTTTGATCCGTTGTTCATTTAAATCGCGTGGTTCACGCCTTGTCTTAGCTTGTTCGGGGGGTTGTTGGTGCGTTTCCGATGTGTTTTGAGTAGGGTTAGACCTTAGAATGGTTGCCCAAAGTTTGGGACCATTTAGACCAAGTTTAGACCAAGTTTTAGAGTTACGAGCCGGCGCATGGGAGCTGGTGAGGCGCCCGCCTCAACTGCTGAGAGTATTTGCTGAATGGTCTGAACTTTGGGAAGGCCTCAGTACATGAGGCGGCCGCATGGGCCTTAGTGAGGCGCCCGCCTCACTTGGTTTGCTGCTACGGGCAGATTTCTTCCTGTTTCGAAATTTGACGAATTGCTTACTTCCAACCCCTACTTAAACCTATCCTAAACCTCCTAACCCTTCCTACTTAAGTCTAACATCCCTAACTATATTTTTAAGTTAGATTAAGAGTCCATTAGTTGATCATTAAGCCCCAAATCAGATTTGAAAAGGGACCACAAGTGTTTGACACTTGTCCTCACCCCCACTTTGACCATTTAAAGCCACAATCGGCTCTAACCCCTCATTCTTTGAGCTCTCTTGCAAGAACGAATTTTCATCTTCTCTCTACTCTCCCATGGTTTCTTAAGGTCTTCTTCATCATCTACCTTCATCCATTCATCCATTGCCCAAGAGCCATTCATTAAAGTTGAAGAGCTCATCAAGGGGAGCATTTCCATCCGAATAGTTTCTTCTAGTTCTTTCTTTGGTGAATAACTTGTAAGTTACCTTCTTAATCTTCTTCTTCTATTAGTTCTCATTGACCCTAAGGAAGCAAAGTCTATGTTGGTTGGAGGTCAATGAGGGCACTATGCTTCATATGCTATATTCTTGTATGTTGAGATTTTGGCTTTGATAGGAGCATGTATAGGTTGCATTCTTGCTTGTGAAAGCCTATACTATTATTCCATCTTGTCTATTTAAGATTTTAAGCATGTTAGAGACATGTATATTATTTGTTGTTGGAAGTTTGTTCATATGAGAATGCCCTAAATGGAGCCTACATTATATGTTGTTATGTTGTATGTGTTCTATCCTATGAAATGAACTCTATGATGAACTTGGATCACTTTGCATTGCCTTGGTGAGTTATAACCTTGTTGAACCTAGAATTGACCTAGGTTGGGATAAGAAGCATATAGCTTCAATTTCTCAAATTTGGGAATTTAGAGCAAAGACTCACTTGAGTCGACTTTAGGGAATATTTGAGCGTGTTGAACCTAGTTTCAATCCCTACAAGTTTGGACAAGTTTAATTGGTTTACTCAAGTATGAGATTGGTTTGATTGTGTATAACAAGCTTTTATGAAAGGTTGGTTTTGTGCAATTTAATTGCCTTGATATGACTTTATAGTAGAGATTGATACCTACTTGGTTGGTCGAGTTAAGCTCTTGTCGAATTCGGTCTTTGATTGGTTTAGTCAAGTAAATATCTACTTGTGCATCACATTGAGTCCAGTGGCATTATTTGATTTGTTTGTCGGGTCAAGGTGGGCGGTATCGCATCCTTCACGGTATGGGATTCGGGTATGGATCGCCCGCACCTAGGACTTCCTTACACACCTCCATTGTTGGCCGCAATGGGGAAGTAGCCACGTGCTCGGTTAAGTGCCGCATTGGCTTGCTATCTAGATCGAGTGGTACTTGATAAAAGTTGATGCATTCC
>CM028382.1:1587803-1636112 GCA_013146195.2 Codonopsis lanceolata | reverse complement strand
TAACTCTCATATAGTTGATTGTTATCATGCACAAGTTGTTGTTCACATGACTATTGATATGAGCACCATTAGGTGTTCAATTGGTGTTATTGATTGTTCATGTGCCTGCCATTGCACAACAAGAAATTAACAAATATAAAGAATCAATGAGTTATAAAGTAAACTCATTGTTTCTCCAAAGTAACAAGTTCCAACTAACACACATTGTTCACATTTTTTTAGGATTCAAAGGCACAATTTCAACATGTTAACAAATTGATGCGATTGCTTAGCAACCACAATGCGACCACTTTGCTAGACAATGCGGTCGCTTAGTTAATGGAGATGCGAGCGCATCCTATGCGGATCCTCCTGCTTGAACATATGCATTACGGTGCAAAGGATTATGCACTACCTCCATGTTCTAAAACACAACCAAAACACTCCAAACTTACACCCAAAAGCCAACTAATCCTGAACCAACGAATTAAAGAGTCCTGACAACATTATAAAACCAATTTTAAAACATGTTAAACACATGTATAAACACAGGATTTAATACTAACATGTATATCAAATACCCGGTTGTTACAAAGGCGGTCACGTCCACTAGGACAAGGTGACCGCATTGTGATGTCTATCTTGTAGGAAGGTTTCTGGAGGAAACATGATCGCGTTTTGGTGAACAAGGCGACCCGTTGTAGAGGAAGGCGGTCGCATTACAATTATAAAGCGACCGTGTCTCAAACAGAAAACATGGGGGGAACCAAGTTCTTCATGCGGTCACGTTGCTTTGGGTGAAGCGACCGCGTTGCTTAGAAGGCGGTCGTGTTGAGGGGAGAAGGTGACCATGTCCGTAAGTTGAATTTTGAAGTCCAATTTGTCAACGACACGATCTCGTCGTATAGGGAAAAGTGATTGCATTTGCCCCTGTTTCAGTAATACCCTTTTTAGTAATTTAACAATCATTCTTATCAAAATCTGCTAAAAGACTCTTTTTAAGTCTAATATCAGACCAAGACACTTACTATTACACTAATTGAAGATGAGATTGAAGGAGAAGGGCTTCCTTATGTTTGGGGTAGGGATTGAAGCTCCAAGCTCTATCTTTTGCACTTGAAGGCTTCGCTAAAGTTGTTCCTCTTACTTAGAACTCTCTTTTGAACCGATTCAACATTGATTCCATCCATTGCTTGAATTCTTCATCTTTGAGGTAGGGGGATTTTTACCCATGTATGATGTCATCCATAAATTCCTGCTTATTGGAAGTGATAATTGAGCAATTATGTTATATTTTATATTGAAATGTGTTTATGTGGATATTTGAGTTTTGATGAAGTCCTTGAGAAATTTCTTGGTATAATTATGGTAAAGTTGATGTTATTGAAAAGCCAACATGTTGTGTTTAACTTCCAAGTTTAATTGAGCATTACTATGTGAGTAATTGATTATGTGATGAAATAACGCGGGTATTTGACGTTGAACAACATGGGACATTGCTAATAGTTTTATAGAATGTAAAAATGGTTTTACTTTATAAACCATTGTATCCTAGTTATGTGAATTGTGGTAATGGGAATTTGAGTAACAAGTTGAGTATTTGAGCTTGAGAAATAAGCCTTGGTACATTGAGACAAAGTTGATAATAAGTGAACATAAATAAGCTTTTGTACACCAACACTTAACACTGGTGTATAACATAAACTCTTTTGGTTGGTGTACAACTAAGTATTTTCGTCATTAATGTGATTGAAGTTGATCATAATTAAAAAAACAATTAGAGTATGCTTGGGAACCCCAATTTCATAGCTTATAATTGGAATTGGGGCCTCCAAAATAAATTATATCATTTGGGAACCAAATAAAAAATTTAAATTGCAATTTTATGTCTCAATTTCATAAAATCCCGTCTCTTTTGTTTATTAATTTTGTTGCTTGCAAGAAAGCAATTGGAAATGAGAATAATTACTTTTTTTTTTGTTGAAATGAGTTTTTTATTTTTTTTTATCATTAAAGAGGATCAATAGTGGTTCCCCACTTACCCTCTGGATGACTCGAACCCACGACCTATTAGGTATGGGTGAAACGTCTTACCACTAAACCGCACTTACTTGTCGGGTTTTAGAGAATTAATATTGGAATAAATGGATCATTTTATATTGAAACTAAAACGGGTATTATTGATCATTTTGTTGGAGCTTGTTTCTGATGTAGTTATGAGTTTAAGCTTTGATTGTGCTTTTTAAAAATTATTTAGAGTCGATTTTGCATTTGGTACTGAGGCTTAGGGGAGGAATTCGTTAATGACATTGGCTAGGAAATACAATCAAGACAAGACCATTTGCGGCAAGTGAGTTTCTCTTCTCTAGTTTTCTATTTCAATTTTATTTATGCTTTTAATGTGCAAGGTTGAGAAGTTCTTTTAATATCATTTCCTGTCGGCTATTTTGTTTTCTTTAGCCTTCCAATGTTTAAGTCTAAATTTGGAGGCTTTTTAAGGTATGTAAATACTTATTGTTGAACCACAACAAATGTCTTAGCCCTTTAAAATTTGTTTCCTTCTTAGTTAGTTAATTGATACTATATAAAAAATTCTATATAACTTTGTAACCTTTATTGATGCTTTAAGAGCAGAAGGAGCTAAAATCATAAATATATATTTTGAAATCAATAAGATAAATTCGTACACAAAACGAACCAATCAACACATGCAATGGTCATATATGTTGAAACATACAACAATTTTCGGGAAGCTAGAAGTAAACTAAGGCCCAAAATAATAAGTAAGAATGACGATCTAAAATTATTTTATAATAAGAGAAACCAAAACTTAATTCAAAATAAAGAATCAAATTTTATACAAATGGTAAAAATCAAGATTTCAAAAAAAAAAAGAAAAATAAATTATTAATGTGCTAAACCAGTATCTCACCCAATGAATTGTCTTTGAAAAATATGGATTTCCTGAAAGCCGAAGATGTGCCTTTGTGATTTTAAAAGATTAATGAAGTATGAGAGTGAGGATTATACGAGGAGGGTGAGGGGTGTATTTGGTCTTGCGACGTCATCGTGAGTGTTTCGAACGATGAGAGAGAGAGAGAGAGAGTGTGTGTGTGTAATACCCCAAATAAAAAATATTAATTATAATAATTAATATTATATTTGTTTTGGAACAACCTAAATCTTTGGAATCAAATTATTTGTTTTGGGCCTATCTTTAGAATTGTCACCTATTTGTGTTGGGCCAATACAATTAGTTGATTGATTTAATTATAATGTTAGTGGTTTTGGGCTTGGCTCATTTTATTGATTCGGGCTTGGCTCATTTCATTGATAATAATAATAATAATAATAATAACAATAATAATAATAGTAATAATAGTAAAATAATAATAGCCTAACTTATCTTATCTAATTCCCGAACATTCAAACAATGTCGTTTCATGGGAGGACAGCTCGGATGGTAACAAACCATATCACAGAAGAATTTGTTGGTGATAAGTAGGAAGGTTGAGGGTTGAGTTATCAAGATACAACCAGCCGGGAAAAGGAAAGAAAAAAAAAGGAGAGGACGGAAATAGCAGGAGATCGAAGAGCAACAGCAGGATATCGAAGAAAGCGGCTGCTAAGATTTTTTTTTTTTTTTTGTTTTCGCTCTGTCAAAGGAAACCGAGGTAAGTCTTCACTTTACGTTCTCTTTCAAGTCGAGTTATCCGGGATGAAGATATCTAGAGTAGGATTAAGGGAAGAATTAGATCAAAAGCTACCGGAAAATATAAGTTGTTTGAAATCAAAGGATGATTTGTATATATTTTTTTAAATGATGATATGTGTCTTGTTTGAAATCCGGGAATGAGTTTTCTTTTTAAACTATTAAGAAGCTAATTTGTATACATAAATGCATGAAGTTTTTGTGGGGGTACATGCTGTTCCAAACAAAGAAAAGAAAAAAAGATGGAGGAAACGTGAACATTACATGGGTGAAGTTGGGAGGATGATGAAACTGTGTTTTGAAAGTCCCCCCCTGGACTCTGGAACCTTTTTATTGTAAACTCCTCTAGTTTCAAGAAAGTACCCCAACTTCCAGCATTGTCAAATAGGCCCTTTTTTTCTGTTAACAGTAACTAGGATCGGATAATTTTTTGGTCCGTTAGTTAAATTCCTAGATATAAATTAACTAAGTCATTGTTATAGTTATAGAATTGGCAACTTTTAAGAATTTATTTATTTTTGGTTGATTTAATTATTTAAGAATTTAGTTGGTAACTTTTGTTTTATAAAATTCAAGAACTTGGCAAGCGAGCTTAGGACGATCGAAATTACGTTTCTTTTAGGTTCCTTGCAAAAATATAAATATATATATTTTTTGTGTTAGGCTTCCGCTATTCTTGAATTATGTTCTTTCATTTGCCATGCTCGACCTCAGGTTGGTAGTTGCTTTGACTCCGTCGTTAGCTTTGTTGGATATCTTCGTTATATCTTCGTTTTTCACAGATTTCATGTCTACTTTGGTTTTTATGAAATACCTTTGTTATTGAAAAATTTCTTTTTATTTGTAAACTTGTCGGTTTACTCTTTGGTATTGAAAATGACGAATTTTGATATGATTTATGTTTTAATAATAGTACATTAATAGTACTATTCATGTTTTGAAACTATCTATGATCACTAAGTATGAACGATCCATCACGGGGATTTTCGTGACAACATTTGAAATAATTGAAGTTGCACCACTTGGCCTGTAAGTGCGGTTATCCGGATATACCTTAATATTGTACCATTCGGGGGATTTGTGTACCCTACGGGGGATTTGCGTATCCTTCGGGGTCATTTGGTTCCCTTATGGTCAATCTAAATAAATATTTTGACATTCGGTTATTATAAATATTTTGGCCGGTATATTCAAACAAACTTATTTGATCCATATTTGTTCTATTTGAACTCTCCATTTAAAAGGGGATTTTTAAGTCTTTCGTTACATATCTTTGATTTTTTTTGCAAGTTGTCAAATATCTGAACTCTGTTTTACATACATCATGATTATTCTTTGAGTCACCCCTCCTTAGAAACCAGAGGGGCGACGTATGATCTTACTGAGCTTTGTTCGCTCACCCTTCACAAACCTCTTCTTCCAGGTCGAAATTAAGGACTAAGCTTGAGGTAGAGAATACCGGTGAAAAAATCAAGATTTTTAGGTCATATTTATATGTTTTGGAATTAAATGAAGACGTCCTAAATTTAGTAGACTTTGTTTAGAAATTTATTTTGGATGACTGTATTTTAAATTGAAGACTTTTGTAATTCTAGTTGGATGACATTTGACTAGTCTTTATTTAAGTTTGAAATTGTAGTAACGTGGCCAGATGTGGGCCCATGTAGTGGGACCCAAAGTTTGGGGCGTTACACACACACATAGAGAGAGAGAGAGAGAGAGAGAGAGAGAGAGAGAGAGAGAGGATACATGTGACTGGTGATTGGTGACTGATGACTGGTGACTGGTGACCGGTGAGATAGTGAGAGAAATCGAGAGAGTTGTAGTTGATGGGTGTGGCTGCTGGTGATCAGATAACCACAAGATGGTTCATCATATTTTTTCTGCTTCTGCAATGACAATATGTTTATTAGAGAAACTATTCTCTAATACCAATTGAGAGTTTAGGGTCCAACAAAATACTAATTACGATAAGTTCCTTTGGTATAACTTTGATACCAATTAAAAGGTCAATTTCACAATTGAAAGTTTCTTACTTAATATACAGTGACTTGAATTAATGACAATTTCATTTCATACAATTAAATGTACTTGAATAAAAACAATTTAGTTCCAATATCAATTGATAATATACTTCAAATATTTATAAACACACTTCAATATGACCACTGAGTTTGATTAACTCTTCAAATAAACAAAATTGTTTGGAATACCAGTAACAACCGTTGAGTTTGACAAAACAGTTAAGATTGCTAAAATGAGTTGAGTGCAGCGGAAAAGAAGATTTGAAACTATAGAAACACATTGAAGAAATCGCAACATATGTGGGCTCATTCGATAATGATTGAAAAGAAAACATATAGATGGACTCATATCAATTTGGGCTATGATGAGTATGGACCCAAAAAGAAACCCTAAATAGAGTATCAAGTATGAAGTACAAAACGCTCTCAAAAGAATAATCACCATTTTAGTTGTGATTAGATTTGAAGAAAGAGGACAAAGGACATGAGAGAGGAACAATACTCGTGAAAAACCTAACAGGTAAGACGATAACCCTAGAGGTTGAAAGTAGCGACACCATCGACAAAGTCAAAGCTAAAATTCAGGACAAGGAAGGTATCATTTGTTTGTTTGTTTTCATTTGTATGTGTGAGTGTGAGGGAATTATGGCTTCTCACGATAACACTGTAATCAAGTATCACGTCGGATCAGCAACGATTGATCTTTGTGGGAAAGCAATTGGAAGACGACCAAACTCTTGCTGATTATAACATCCAGAAAGGTCACTCTCCTAAATCCTGTCTCTGCTGTTTATTTAATTTTGTTGCTTGCAAGAAAGCAATTAGAAATGACAATAATTACTTTTTTTGTTGAAATGGATTTTAGAGAATTAAGATTTGAATAAATGGATCAACTTGTATTGAAACTGAAATTGGTATTATTGATAATTTTTTTGGTGCCGAGGCTTAGGGGAGGAATTATTGAACCCTTGTTGATGGCATTGGCTAGGAAATACAATCAATACAAGACCATTTGTAGCAAGTGAATTTCTCTTCTCCAGTTTGCTATTTCAATTTCATTTATGATATTAATGTGTGAGGTTGTGAAGTTCTTTTATCATTTCATATCGACTTTTTTTTTCTTAACCTTCCTTATGTTTAAGTCTAAACTAGTTTTTAAACCCGTGCGCTAAACGCACGTCAACAAAATCGTACATAAACAAAATAAAGATGTTTGGTTTATTAACAATTACACATAAGTATATCACTAATCATTATAGATTCTAAAAAAATTTCTTATACATAACATTTGTTGTCTTATTAGTTGGTTTTTCATCTTCACTGCATATCAATATCTTCAAACCAAAATAATTTGTTACTCTAAAAACTACAACATATAACTGTCTATGGCTAAATACTGGTTTTTTTCTTTCTAAAAGAGACATGCGTGCAATTATTGTCTTTGAAACTTGTTAACTGTTATCGCATATGATACCAGCAATGTAAATTGTCATCTATGAAACTTGAAAGACAGTCTTACATCGGATAAGTTAATGACAATGTGATCCAAAAAAATTTGATTCCTATCAAAAAAATTTGTTTCAACAATGTGATCCCAAAGATTTATGAAGATTAGTCTTGTTCCATTGCACAAACCTGCATCATGATTAATGTTTCTCAATAGCATTAATGGAATACTAATTTTAAGTGTCAATTCATGGCCTGACAACCCCGAACACTTTATACTATTCATAAACTTTGTATAATGAATGTCTTCGAACAAACTTAAATTTTTTCCGCCCTTCAAATAGAATATGAACTCAAATAAGTTCTTCCTTTTGAATGATTACTTTTATTAAATTATATTTGTATTTTATGAATAAATAAATTTTTGAGAAAAAAATAAGCTAAAATCAAAATAGTGAAATTATTTTTACCGTTAACAATTATTTTTGTTTTGTTACTATTATTTTTGTTTTATTTTTAAGAATTAGTTTTACGGAAAAAATTTGTTCCGTAATTTTTTTTATTATTTTACTAACCTCAGTTTAACTTGTTTTGTTTTATTGACCATATAACTTATTTTTGTTCCATCAAATATTTTTATTTTACTAATGTATTTTTGTTTTACCTAACTATTTTTAAGATTTTGTTTTAAAACTTTGTTCCGTAAAATTTGTTATAATTTTACTAACCTCAGTTTAAATTATTTTTGTTTTATTGACTCCGTAACTATTATTTTCGTTCCATAAAATATTTTTATTTAACTAATGTATTTTTGTTTTAGATAGCTATTTTAAAGAATTTGTTTTAAAATTTTGTTCCGTAAATTATTTTTATTCTTTTAGTAACCTTAGTTTAAATTGTTTTTGTTTTTATTGACTTTGTAACTATTATTTTTGTTCCATCAAATATTTTTATTTTACTAACATATTTTTTTTACATATATATTTTTAAGAATTTGTTTTAAACTTTGTTCCGTAAATTATTTTATTTTACTAACCTCCGAAATAAATTAATTTTTTTTTGTTGATTCTGCAACTTTTATTTTTATAGTGGCTTATTCCATAAATTATTTTTATTTTACTAACCTCTTATATTTTTGTTTTCTTGATTCCGGAACTATTATTTTTGTTTTAGTTACTATTTTTTATGTTTAAAGAGATAATTTTTTTAAAATATTTAAAAGAGAGGAGATGGTGGTGATGAGAGAGAAAATATGGAGGAGACGGAAGAGAGAAAGAGAAATACAACAAGAGAAGATAGGAGAGAGAAATAGTGAAATGGTAACTCAAAAGTCAATAATTCTAAAGTAAGCTTTTGGAGGGGGAAATCCACTATTGGCATTATATATATAGATTTGGATGCTTTTCAAGGTCTGTAAATACTCATTAATTGTTGAACCTAGACAAATGTCTCAACCCTTTCAAGATTTGTTTACTTATTAGTTAGTTAATTGATACTATATCTAAAATTACATATAACTTTGTACTGTTTTAAGTGCAAAAGGGGCTAAACCCATAAAGATATATTTTGCAATCAATAAGAGAAATTCATATACAAAACGAGCCAATCAACACATGCAATGGTCAAATATGTTGAAACATACAAAAACAAAAAAAAAAATTGGGGGGGGGGGGGAGCCAGAAGCAAACTAAGGCCCAAAATAAAACGTAAGAATGAAGATCTAAAATTATTTTATATAAAAAAAACCAAAACTTAATTCAAAATAAAGAATCAAGTTTTATACAAATGGTAAAAATAAAAATAAAAAAAATAGAAATTCTTAATCTACTAAACCAATATCTTATCTTCAAAATATATGGATTTCCTCAAAGCTGAAGATGTGCATTTGTGATTTCAAAAGATTAGTGAGGGAAGCAGAGGAGTGAGGATTATACCAGGAGGGTGGAGGGTGCATTTGGTCTTGCGATGTCATCATGAGTGTTTGGAACGATGAGAGAGAGAGAGATAGAGAGAGAGAGAGAGAGAGAGATGATGCAGGTGACTGGTGAGAGAGTGAGAGAGTTGTAGTTGGTGGTTGTCGCAGCCGAGTGATCACATAACCACGGGATGGTTCATCTTATTTTTTCTATAAAAATGAAAGAAATTGAAGCCGATTGTATCGATTGTTTGTTGTGGTCGATTTAGAAAGGAGATATGGAAGAAATAGTTATGTGTTATTTGTTACTATAAGACGCCACACGTCTTCAGGATGAAAAATTAGCCAGATCAAGCGTATGTTGTCAATATCAATGCCAATATAAATTTAATATTTATATATGTACTTATCTTTATCTTTTCCTGAGTTTCCTAAAGTGTACCATACCATTATATTAAATAGAGATGCTAATTTACTCATGTAACGCACATGCTGCATTTACAACATATAGTATAAGGGCCTATTTCGAGTGCTTAATGGTTTGTTTTGTGTGCAGAAAATGCACAAGTGTACATATGGGTTTCCATGTAACCTTGCCAATATCAATTCCAACCTCACTTTAATTTTATTTTCTTTCATAAAATATATGTTATTCAATATGAATATTTTGAAAAGGTATGGTGACCTATATACAGTTTTTGAAAAAAATAGGGTGGTCTGAAAAACCCTTTTCCTAATTTTCAATGATCTTATTTCCAAAAGAAAGTAATTTGTTTTTGTTAATTGTTTTTTTTTTGTTGGAGAGATATGATTTCTTTGCTTTGCTTCACTTTTCTTTTCCTTTGTTCATTTTGTTTATGTTTTGTTTGTTGTTATCTATAATCCTTAAATTGTTTTGCATACATTCTTTATATGTTTATTTTGTATATCCCCTTAAAAGATGTGTCCATTAATCTTTTATTTTTTTTTTGAGAAAAAATAGAGAACTGTATAAATCACAAAGAACAAGTACAAAAACTAATGAGAAGCTATTCACAAATGTTTGTGTCTTGACCCAACAATAAGGGCTAGAAAACATTTTAGGACCTTAGCAATACGATGTGCCACAACGTTGGCGGTACGAGCAACAAATGACATAGAAAAACTCTTCATGACATTCTTACAAGTAATAATTTACCTAAATTCTGACATATCCATTGTCGAAGACTTGAGGGCATCAGACACAATTTTAGTATCAATCTAAAAAATAACCTTATCCAAACCAAGTGATTTGATCTAAGATAACGCTTCATAAAAGCCAAGTGCTTCACCTTCAACAACATGAAACTGGCCCGAGAGAGTATAAGACCAGTACATAATAAAATTGTCCAAGTCATCACGAACTGACTTACCAAAGCCCACACGATAATCTTCCTTAAAGAAAGCTGCATCCACATTCACCAACAAAAGAGACATGCAGAACCTTCCAATGGTTGCCCTTTATACAAAAAATTCCTCCTTTTTTTTTCTTTTTTTTTCTGTAGTCATAAAATATAACGTCATTAGCTTTAATTTCATATTGTTTGAGCTAACATGCCACTTTTAAATGAGTATGAATTTGTACACCAATACTTAATGCTGGTGTATAACACAGACTCCAATAGTGGTTGGTGTACAACTAAGTACGTCATGATTGTGATTGAAGTTGATCATAATTTAAAAAAAACAAACAATTAGAGTATCCTTCGGAACGCCAATTTCATGGCTTGGAATTGGAATTGGGGCCTCCAAAATAAATTATATCATTTGAGAACCAAATAACAAATTCAAAGTGCAATTGTATATCTCAATTTCATAACATCAATTTTATGCCAAAAGTTGAGAATTTAAATTCAAAATTTTGAAGTATTAACTTTTTAGTCCACAATCTTACACATTACCCACCATCGTCCCCCTGTCGGTTGTCGCCGCCAACTCCGATTGCATGTTGTATGCCCCCGACCACCGCTACCTCTGGTCGCTACCTATCGCTAGCTACTGCCCACCTCTGACCATCGTCCACCATCCACCACTGCCGCCATTCACCACCACCACCACTATATGGTATTTATTTTAATAAATATAAACAATTATTGAAGTTGGGCGATAACTCAATATTTTTGTTATTAATGTGATTGGAGTTCATCATAATAAAAAAACACTTGGGGTATGTTTGGGAACCCCAGTTCCACGGCTTGGAATTGAATTGTGAAAAAACCAAGGTTTCTGTAAGACCCGAATCATTAAGTATTTGACTCGATAAAACATTTACGTACTTTGTTCTTGCTCGCAACCTTTGAGAGATCCTAGGTCTTCGTGTACTTTCTTGGAGGCATTTACAGTCATAAAAATCATGTTTATAAGTTTACATGTGGCCACGACGTCATAGTAGTCGTCGTCGTAAGTTTGATTCTCCGATTCGTAATTTTAGTTATCGTGTTGTCGTACGAGTTCGTATCGGTTGTGTTTATTGTCGTATAACTCGGTTAGTATTATTTTAACCTAGGTTTTGCCCTGGATGACTAGGGGACCTTGGAGATTAACTTGATATTAATTTGAATTGGTCGTGCAAACATTTGCACACGCTTGTGTTTAATTTTCAGTGTGACTTGTGTATTTCCGTAGGCCATGATAGGTCTGTAGTAATTTGGCCATAGTTTTCTGTAGAGACTAGGAATTGAGATCCATTTGGTGCGTTAGAAACTAGACTTTAAGGGCTTTCTAACCATATCTCTTGTGTAATTTTTAGACTTGTATTTCAGTACAAACACATTTTTAAAGTTGACTGAATAACTTATTCTCAGCATTTCCAAAAAAATGGGTTTTGTCTTGTTTATTGGATTTACTTGGAGACCCTTAATGAATTCCACTAAACCTGACCCTAAGACCTTAATTAGACCTTAAATAGAGTGGATTAATCCTAAGTGAAAATTTTAGCACTAAGTTCTCAATTAGAGACTTAATCTTACTTAAAATTGACCTATAGGGGCTTGACACTTGTATTCCACTACCCCTAATTGAGAGAGATATTTACTAGCTCTTTGTTGAAGTCAGAGACTTCATTTCCCCCAGATATTTTTCAGCCTCTTCCATGGGAGCTTGTGTGTGTGGGAGAAAAGGTGAGATTGGTGTGTGTCTAGGGTTTCCCGAAGCTCCAGTGACCCGATTTGACATCCGAGCACGCCGAATCGAAGCTCTTGACTTGTAGATAAACAATCCTTGGTTTGTTTTCATTTCCTCCAGCTTTTAATAGGCTTAAGGTAAGATACTAATTTCCTGGTTTTTGTATGCCAAGTTATCTTGCATGCTAGCTTCATGTTTGTTGTTGAATCCATGCTAGGGAAGATTTCTACCATGTTTTTAACTTGATTTCATGCTTGTTTGAAATCTGGAGATTTTGAGTTATGAACTCATATGTGATGTTTTGGTCTTGTGTTCAGTTTTAAATGTGTTCAAGCCTTGATTTGGAACAAGTGTTGTTCATGAATTTGTTGAGAAACAAACTATACAAATTAGTCTCTGTTTTGAACAAATTTATGGAAAATACTGCTACAAATCTACTAAAGGGAATTTTCTAAAAATGGAGTATATTATATCTATACATGTCAGGTAACTCTCTGTAAATTTTCATTTAATTTGGAGTTGAGAAAGTATTTTTCATGAGTCACGAATCATTGCTACGATAGTGGGACTAGTAACAGGGAAACTGGTTAGTAACACGATATTGAGGTGATCAAAAATTGATGAATACAAATCCAAATGGAGTGTTTTAAATTGGTAAACTCTATCTCAAAGATTATAGTTTGAGGGGATGTAAAGTTTATGACATTTGGAGCAATGAGGAATTTTTGGTAAATTTTGTATGATAGACATGCAAAATAAGTCACAACAAAAAATCATATTTTTAACATGAACTTGAAGGGGCTGTATTTTGATGAATACAAGTCCTAATGGGGTAATTTAAAATGCTAAAATATATTTTAAAGAGTCTAGTTTCAGACTAAGCAAGACTTACTTTTGAGTTCTGAGAAATTAATGGTCGAATTTAGCTGTGTAGAATGGGTTATAATAGAAAATCTGGAAAATAACTTGTCTTTGTAATAATCATTAATTGATGATTATAGGTCTGAATTGAATGATTCAAAAAGTGGTAATTAATACCTTAAAATGTCTAACCTCTAAATAAGGGAGGATCATGATATTTGAACTCGTTAAAATTTGGTTTATAAATAATACATGAACTATAATGGATTTTGGAATATAGGATGAATCATCATTCTAGAATGAGTTTTAGTGAATATAACTAAGTTATTCAATGATCCTAGACAATCATTGTAGTCTTGGAAAATTATGAGAGTTGCTACTTGCAAATTAACGGTTTGACCAAGGTTTATAATAGAAATGGATTTTTATGCCTATGTGATTTAGTATTTGTTAATTTAAGAACTTAATTTGGATTTATGCTAGAAAGAAACTTCTATGCCTATTTTACATTATGACTTGTGAAAGCCCAAAGGACGCAATCCGGGAATCTCCCGAATCTTAACAAGAGGACCTACATACGTCACATTTGTCGAACGGAAGACGACCTGGTAGCTGAGCCACATACGTTACACCTGGCGAACGAAAGATGGCCTGATAGCCGAATTGAATGGAGCTTGTTAGGTACACACTAGCTCACAATTATGAACGAGGAGCAATAAGTCGAACAGAGTAGTTGAGAGAGCTACAGTCCTTGACCCAAACTAGCTCGGCCTCGGCAATAGCCAATAATCGATGGCTCTGGCAAGAACCCTTCCACGCACCGAAAATGCTGACACACACAACCAACCACTCCCACGACAACGTACAATCAGACCATTTATTATCAGCCGCAACATATCCCCGAATAGAAAGACGCCACCTCACACGACCATCTAGGTATAAATATGAGACATTCTACACTGTTATAAACCAAGCCAATTTTAGATATCCTATTACGTTTATCATACTTGCACTATCTAAATCTTAGACAAGAACGGTTATATTTATTACCCATCATACCGGAAAACTTACTCTCATGCCGGAGGGTTCTAGTCGGGACACACCCGACTTCTTAACAGCGTTTGTTTCGTCTTTAACGGGTTACCAAGCCATCATCCCAGCTAAACGGACCACGTCATCAACTTTGCTTCTTACTTGGACAAAACGATAAAGTCACCACAGTTTTTGCGTGATTAAAAGCATAATTGTGATATTTGTTAAATATTGAACTGTCCATGTTTATTTGATAATATGACTTAATAAAGCGTATTGCATATTTTTTCTTGAATCATGATCTACTCTCGAATACTTTAAGGTTTCATTGAGATTTGATTTGTGAACTTGTTGAGTTATGGTACGATTGGTTGATCAATCTAGGATTCACAAATAGATGGAATTATGAACTTATTGAACTAGGGTTTCTAAATGAAACAAGAACCTAGTTGATCTTGAATCGAGAGCATAGAAAAGGGTTCTAGATGCAAATAACATTCATGCCCTATTTGGAGGAAACAATAGTAAAGACTCTACAGAGTTGTACGTGCTTAAGGAACAATTAAACCTTACGAGTATTGTAATGAGATCCTATAATGTTTAGAATCCATTGACTAGGTTTACTAGCTTTTGGAGATTTTGTTGATTTAAGTGTACGTACCTGTCACTTGTGTTATAGAGACTCAATTGAGCCCTAATGTGGTTTTGTGGTTATGGCAACAATGTGCATACTCGTATGAGTTTAGTAGAGCATTATACATATTTGAGATTTGACAAGTAAATATCTACTTGTGCACTGCATATAAGTCCAGGTGACATTACTTGAGTTTATACATTGATGGTAGGACGGTACATCACTGTCACGAATTATGGGATTCATGGTAGTGATAGATCGTCGTACCGGAGATGGTTTATACCCCTCCACTGCTGGCCACAGTGGGGATGTATCCCCCTCTAGCGCAACCATGAGAGCACATTAGCTAGTGCTATGTGTCTGAGTATAGAGCTCAGCACCCGAGTAGAGAGCTCGACACCCGAGTAGAGAGCTCGGTATCCTCGATGCACCAATCACGGGTATCTGCGGTATGTTCATGGTTAAATATTTATGATTGCAAGAGCAACACAACGACATTGGTTTGATATCTTCTCTATTCCTTACGTATGCACACTTACGTGATAACAAAGTGTTAGTTAAAACATGAGATCTAAGTGACCATGTATTGATTGTGAAGTGTTGAGATTTGATATGTATATATATATATATATATAGATATACTTACTTACAGGATGATTATATGAGAGATTTGATATGTATATATATAGATATACATACTTACATGATGTTTATATGATGTACTTGATATGTGTACATATAGATATGCATACTACTATATGATGATTTCTATGAGAATTCATTCTAATTGGTCTGGTTTATTTGTGAGCAGGGAATTTCACCCTGATTCTTTTGGATGGTATAGTAAATAAGAAAGAGAGGTTATCTTGTGGAGTATCGAGCATACGACATGTCTTCGTGGGTTCTCGTCATAGTAACATGATGACATGTTTATTAATAACAATGTTTCATATTATGTTATATTGATGTTTGTAGTAGCGTACTGGGTCATTATGACTCACTCTATACTTTGTTTCTTAGTGTGCAGTTATTCGTTAATCGTGTTGAGGTCGAGTAGATCCTGACTGTAGTAGTGCAGTGGATCGATAGTTGAGTTGAGGTCGTATGGTTTGTGGTTGTTGTAGTTGTCATTTCTTCCGAGATGTAGCTCGAGGAGTCTCGTCTAGCATTGTATCAACATTGCTATTTTGTCCTTCTATTCTGTTAAGGACGATGCTGGGTAAAGTTATATAAACTTTACAGTCGCGTAGCATTCTTAGCCTTGTTGTATTATTTATGTAGCTGGCCGTTGTAGTCAAACTTGTGTATCTCAGAGTATAGTATTTATTCAGTTATCTCTCGGGCAAGCAGTAGCCACGAGGCATTCACTAGTTTTGTTGTTTTTGTTGTTGTTGTGTTGGTTACCCCGATATGATTTAGTCGTTGTGTCATTGTTGTTTATCAGGTTAGTTCCTTGTTGAAACGCTGACCTGGAGTACCAATAGTTTATTATGTGTCTACAATGTAGCGGCATGAGAGTTTTGTTGATTCCTCTTTGTGAGACAATAATCTATTGACTTCATTTGGTCTGGGTTCCGAGCTTATAGCTCGGGGCTTAATTCTTTTATTGCTTCCGCAGATTCGAATTTTTTGAAATCCTGTATTTTAATATGGCTTTATGTTCGTGTTTGAAGCTTGTTAGCTCGACTGGTTGACTTGCACAATTGTTTAGCAAGTGCTTGTTCTCTTCTTATGTTAGTTCCGGCGACAAGATCTTGGGATTCCAGGTTGGAATCCGGGTCGTGTCGTTATAATTTCTGCTTCTGCAATGACAATATGTATATTAGAACAACTATTCTCTGATAACAATTGAGAGTTTCAAGTCCAACAAAATACTAATTATGATAAATCCTTTGGTATAACTTTGATACCAATTGAAAGATCAATTTCACGATTAAAAGTTTCTTATTTTTTATACAATGACTTGAATTAATGACAATTACATACCAATTGAACATACTTGAATGTAAACAATTGAGTTCCAATATCAATTGATAATATATTTCAAATATTTTTATAAACACACCTCAATAAGACCATTGAGTTTGATTAACTCTTCAAATAAAGAAAACTATTTGGAATATCAGTAACAATAGTTGAGTTTGGAAAAATAGTTAAGATTGCTAAAATGAGTTCAATACAGCAGAATAGAATATTTGAAGCTATAAAAACTCATTGAAGAAACCGCAACATCACATGGACTCATTTTTTAATGATTGAAATGAAAACATGTGGATGGACTCATATAAATTGGGCTATGACGAGTATGGGCCCAAAAAGAAATCTTAAATGGAGTATTATGAATGAAGTATAAAACGCTCTTAAAAAAATAGCTACCATTTTAGTTGTGATTAGAGAAGAGGAAAAAGGAAAGAGGACGGAGGACAAAGGACATGGGAGAGGAGCAAAGATGCATATATTCGTGAAAACCCTAATGGGTAAGACAATAATCCTAGAGGTTGAAAGTAGCGACACCATCGACAATGTCAAAGCTAAAATTCAGGACAAGCAAGGTACCAATTGTTTGTGTTTTTGTGTTTGTATGTGTGTGTGTGTGTGTGTGAGGGAATTATGGCTTCTCATGATAACAATGTGATCAAGTGTCACACAGGATCAACAACGATTGATCTTTGTCGGAAAGCAATTGGAAGACGGTCGAACTCTTGCGAATTACAACATCCAAAAAGGTCATTCTCATAAATCTCGTCTCTGTTGTTTATTTAATTTTGTTGCTTGCAAGAAAGCAATAGGAAATGAGAATAATTACTTTTTTTGTTGTTGAAATGTGGTTTAGAGAATTAAGATTTGAATAAATGGATCAACTTATATTGAAACTGAAACGTGTATATATTATTGATAATTTTTTGGAGCTCGTTTATGATAGTTATGAGTTTAAGCTTTGATAGTGTTTTTTTAGTATTATTTAGAATTGACTTTGCATTTGCTGTTGAGGCTCAAGGGAGGAATTATTGAACCCTTGTTGATGGCATTGGCTAAGAAATACAATTAAGAAAAGACCATCTACCGCAAGTGAGTTTCTCTTCTCCAGTTTCCTATTTCAATTTCATTTATGCTTTAAATGTGCGAGGATGATAAGTTCTTTATCATTTTTTGTCAGCTATTTTTTTTCTTAGCCTTCCTTGTGTTTAAGTCTAAACTAGTTTTATCCCGTGCGTTTAAACGCACGGACAAATATATTTTTATTTAAATTAAATTCAAGTAAAACAAAAAAGAAACACAATTAAAAGAATAGAGAAAAAATAATTTTGGAAGATGCTAATCTAGAAATTAAAAGTCTTTTCAAACGACTATACATTTGTTATCTATAAAAAAAACTGCTACATGTGTTTAAGTATATGTTTAAGTTTATTTTTTTATTCACTACTTATACTAATTTAACAAAGAAACATTTATGTGCGTTCAAGTTTTAATATTTAACTACTTAAAAAGCAATATAAATTGTTAAATCGGAAACTTGGTGAAGGTAAGAGGGATAGACTCAAGATCTTGCTCAAATTGATGAGAGAGGAAAATGGAGGTTATTTGAGAAATTAGAGAGAGATAAAGTTGGATGTAGGGGAGAGGAAATCAAAGGGTTTTGTTTAAGACTTCTATTTTCAAAGTTGGGTTCTCGGTTCACAAAGCTTATGATGTAATAATTCAGGTTACAAGTTCCAATGAGCTATTTAATTTTTCTATCATTTAATTATAAAATTTATTAAATAGTTGTTGTAAATTGGGTTCTATTTTAGGAAAGTATTTTTGGCGGGATTTTACTATATTTAGACTTACCCTGGTTTTAGATATATATAGATTTGGATGCTTTTTAAGGTGTGTAGATACACATATTTGAACCTCAACAAATGTCTAAACCCTCTCAAGATTTTGTTTCCTTATCAGTTAATTAATTGATACTATATCTAAAATTTCATTTAACTTTGTAAGCTATATTGTTGTATTAATAGAAGAATTGGCTTCTGTAGCATAGTGGTAGTGCGTTCGCTTCGTAAGCGAAAGGTCGTGAGTTCGATCCTCATCGGAAGCTTATTTTTTCAATAAATTGCGTAGGCTACTGTCCCTACTTCCTTAAAAATAAATGTTTTAAGAGAAGAAGGAACTAAAATCATAAAGATATATTTTGAAGAGGTATGATATTCTATTCTGGTAGAAACACGTGTGGTATTATTAATTTAGTGTTAGTAGCTGCCAGATTTGATCAAATCTATTTAGATCTCTACACCTTTGTTAGATCAAATATACTTTTTTAAGTAATGATACGGACTTTCCAAATCATCACCAACTTAATCATCTAACGACTCTAATCTTTTAAAGCTTTAATAATATTACAAGTCCAGGCTGCATCATTTGTCTATTTTGAAATCGATAAGAGAAGTTCTTAAACAAAATTAACTAATCAACACATGCAATTGTCAAATATGTTGAAACAAACAACAATTTGAGGGAGGGGGGAGTTAGAAGTAAATTAAGGCCCTAAACAAAAAGTAAGAATGGGGATCTAAAATTATCTAAACAACAAATTATATATATATATATATATATATATAATAATAATAATAATAATAATAATAATAATAATAATAATAATAATAATAATAATAATACAGCTTGGGAAACACGCTCGCAATTGACTTGAGATAAAAAGCGGCTGAGATCAATTCATTCTTGATATCCTACTTGCCTCAATTTCGTCTAGATTTCGCGTAATGCGAAGGGGTAGTTGTGCAACCCCTCTCCAACTCCCCCACTTCTCACTGCCGATCTCCACCTTCCCCTCTCTTTCCCCTCCTTTCTCGCTTCACAACCATCTCTCTCTTCCCTAGCTCTCTCATGTCCCTTTTCTTGATTGAGTGTATAAAACATTCTTTTGATTTTTAAAAATATCTAAAACACAATTTATTGAGTTTTTCTTTAGGTGGTTTGGGTTTTAAAATGAGTATTAGTTTTTTTGAAATTTTTTTGGTTTAACTAAGAATATGTATAACCATTAATTGAGAATTCTTCCAATTTTTTATGTTATTAAGACCACTCTAAAAGATAAACTATTTTTATTTTATTTTTTTAAAAATAGAATAAGTAATAATATGTATAATTACTAATTTGGAATTCTTCCGATTTTTTACATTGTTAATAATATGTATAAAATATAAAATACATTTTTTCATTAAACACATAGTCACTTTTTTATACCAACATGATCACGCAAAAATTGTGGTGATTTTGTCGTGTTGTGTCCGAGGTGCCGAAGGTGACGTCATGTTCGACGGTGGTTGTCGCGGTAGGATATCTGGCATGTTTTTACCTGTAAAATAAAGCACCGTAAGTGGGTGGGGGTATCCCCATAACCCTCATGTGTGATAATCAGTATCTTTGTATATGTGTAATCTTAATAATCAATGAAATAGAGAGGGGAGAATAGTTACCTCTTCTTCATAGGAGGTTGCCTGCTATTTATAGAAATTTGATGTTGGGCCTCTGGGCTTCGGTTGATGAATTGGGCTTGGGCCCTTCTTAAGCCCAAGCTTCCAAGTAAACTTCGAGTACACTTTTACTTGTTTGGGCTGATATTTCGGTGCACTTGGTAGCCCTCACTCCTTAGCCCTCGAGGCTAACATCGAGGTAAGGAGTATAATCTCTAAATAGTTGCTTCTTGTGATCTTGAGGGTTTTGAGATTTTGCTTTGAATTCTAGAAGAGTTTATGTAGCTGACTTTTGAGCCTTGGCGGGTGAACTTTCGACCGGCAAGTATAGGCATGAAAATAAGATATGTAGTCTTTAGCATAAAGCCATAATAAAATTTATCATCAGGGTGACGAGGACCTTCCAGAGAATTGAGCCACAAGAAACCATAATAAGATTTATCCTCGGCGTGGCGAGGACCTTCCAGAGAATTGAGTCATAAGACCATAATAAGATTTATCCTCGGCGTGGCGAGGACCTTCAGATCGGCAGTAAGGCCATAATAAGATTTATCCTCGGCGTGGCGAGGACCTTCCAGAAATCGGCCAGTAAGGCCATAATAAGATTTATCCTCGTGGCGAGGACCTTCAGAAGAATCGAGCCGTAAGGCCATAATA
Source organism: Codonopsis lanceolata (assembly GCA_013146195.2). Lineage (NCBI taxonomy): Eukaryota > Viridiplantae > Streptophyta > Magnoliopsida > Asterales > Campanulaceae > Codonopsis > Codonopsis lanceolata. The sequence continues at coordinate 1,615,234 of CM028382.1, read as the reverse complement.
AGATTTATCCTCGGCGTGGCGAGGACCTTTGAGAGAGAAGAAATAGGAGCATGTTTTTATGTTTATGCAATGATGAATGGATGATGCATGTATGACATGCTAATGGATCTAGCGGGTATTTAGGTATCTTAGGTATCCGGCCTCTCAAGGAGTATATGCATGAGGCGCTAGGAGCAGCCTCTCCTCGGCGTCGAGGAGGGTGATAGGTATGAGCGAGACAATTCGATCTCGTATTGGGCGAGATAATGCGATCTCGTTTGGCGAGGCAATGCGACCTCGTTTTGGCGAGGCAATGCGATCTCGTTTTGGCGAGGCAATGCGACCTCGTTTTGGCGAGACAATACGATCTCGTTTTGGCGAGGCAATGCGACCTCGTTTTGGCGAGACAATACGATCTCGTTTTGGCGAGGCAATGCGACCTCGTTTTTGGCGAGACAATTCGATCTCGTTTTGGCGAGGCAATGCGACCTCATTTTGGCGAGACAATACGATCTCGTTTTGGCGAGGCAATGCGACCTCGTTTTTGGCGAGACAATTCGATCTCGTATTTGGTGAGACAATGCGATCTCAAAATGGCAAGACAATGCGGTCTTGTTTTTTGGCGAGACAATTCGATCTCAAAATGACAAGACAATGCGATCTTGTTTTTTGGCGAGACAATTCGATCTCAAAATGGCAAGACAATGCGATCTTGTTTTTTGGCGAGACAATTCGATCTCAAAATGACAAGACAATGCGATCTTGTTTTTTGGCGAGACAATGCGATCTCGAAATGGCAAGACAATGCGGTCTTGTTTTTTGGCGAGACAATGCGATCTCGAAATGGCAAGACAATGCGGTCTTGAAATGGACGCTAGTGGAGCGTAACGTGCCAAACACTCGTAGAAGCTCGTGCCGAGAGTAATTCTGATGCTAAGCTGGAGCACTATATGAAGGTAATGCCGAGTGTAGCACTGGAAGCGAGGAGCTAAGCTGGTGGCGCGGTGTCTGGCCGCGAGTAGACTCGAGCGGGAGGACAAGGTAGAAGCTCGGCCACGAGTAAACTTCGAGTGGGAGCATAAGCGCGGTAAGGCGTGGTGTCGACTCAACGCGAAGTAGACTCGGCGGGAGGACAAGGTAGAGCTCGAAGTGCATATGTATGAAATATAATCTGCGGCTTCAAGCAAGCGCGAGTGAAGTGTGCTCGGACGCAAGAAATAATAATCTGAGGCTCAGGCTTTAGCACGAGCATAATCTGAAGCTCGAGCTTTGGTGCAAGCGTGGCGTGCACGGGCACGTGAATAATAATATCTGGCTTCGGCATTAAACATAATCCGAGCCGAGCTAAGCGCGGCGTGGCGGGCAGCACGGGCACGTGAATAATAATAATATGGAGCTTCGGCGGCGCGAGCATAACTGGGCGCGAAGCTGCAGCGCGGCGTGGCATGCGAGGCACGTGAATAATAATAATATGGAGCTTCGGCGGCGCGAGCATAATCTGAGGCGCGAGCTCTGGGTCCCTTAGTATCAGCCCCCAGTTAATAGACACGTAACCTTGTAACTAATCACATAATAGTTTGTAGAGGAACGACTCGCGTTCATTGGTCGTGGTTGCCGAGGTTATGTACGTTTGTATTTTGTACCTGAAAGTTTTTAGGAGCATCTTTGTATATGCAGAAATCACGTTTTCGTCATTCATATTTTCAGCATACAATGTTAGTCATAGTCCAAACATATTGATCATATAAGATAAAATTATTTAAATATGGGCCTATTGTGCGAGAATAGTAAATTAATTATTGCGGCGATACGTCGCGCTATTAGAAGATACGATGAATTTATAAGATGCAAGTATTTGAGTGTGAAGCTTTAGAGAATGCATGTGTCATAATAACATATGATAGGTAGACTAAACATGCTATTTCGGGCTAGTAACATTGAAACTAACGATTTGCGAGCTCTAAGCGAGGAATTTTATATAATTGTTTGGTATGGTGGGCAAGTAGTTAGCTCGGCAATAAATTTCAATTCAACAACTAATTTCAGCTCGGCAATTACTTCAATTCGGCAAATAAATTTCAGCTCGGCAATTATTTCAATTCGGCAAATAAATTTCAGCTCGACAATTAATTCAATTCGGCAACTAATTCAGCTCGGCAATTAATTCAGTTCGGCAAATAAATTTCAGCTCGACAATTATTTCAATTCGGCAAATAAATTTCAGCTCGGCAATTATTTCAATTCGGTAAATAATTTTCAGTTTGGTAAGTAATTTCATTTCGCCAAATAATTTTTAGTTCGGTAAGTAATTTCGGCTCGGCAAATAATTTCTTTTTATATTTTATTATTTATTTATTTTCCCGTCCTCTTTATTTATATTCTTCGAAAATTACGCCATTATGCTGAGATGTAATAGGATTTTTATTATATAATGCATAACGTGCATAATCAAATTTGAAGTATAATGTTCCACATGTATATTCTGAATTGTACTAAAAATAAGCAATGTTTATTTTTTAATAATAAAAAAAAAGAAGTTTCTAATAGAATATAACAATTGGCCCATGCTATTAGTCTGAAACATTTAGGCAGGTGAGTATTCTATTAATTAATAAAATATAACAATTGGTCTATACAATTAATTGGCCGTAACTTGTTGACAGCAATTAAATGGCCTGCATAGTCATATTTCATACACAAGTAGGGATGGCAGGCTATTAACTGAGGCTTGTCGGTTACGTTAATAGGCAAATAGTGTTAGAGTCTCCACAATGGAGACTTTTATTCAACCTCCATATGCATTTTTTGAGTTTTGTTGGAAAACCCAAGCCCACAACAGGCACCCAATTAGAGCCTCTATCCCAATCGCCCATTAAATGGATCCCAAGCTTTTGGGATTCCTTTAGCATGAATAGTAGTGTAAATATATATATTTTATTTCAATTGTGTTGAAAAGTAGGGATAAAAAAATTAAAAAATATGGTGGTAGTTAGGTTTGTTAGTTGAGATGAGAGAGGTTTGAAGTTTTTAGAGGATTGTATAAAGGGTGATTATTGGAGTGAATTATTTTTTAGAGTGTTGAAAAAGTGTAAAAGGAACAAAAAACGAGGTGGGTAGAGTGTGATATTGGGTGTTATTGTTGTGGTTGCTCTTAGGTGAGTAAAACGGGAGAGCAGTTGAATTTTAGGGAAGGAATACACCTGACAGACAGAGTCACAGAGAGCAGTTCGTTCGAGCCTGTAAACACGCCAAGTCCGATTGATCGGAAGGAGGCCGACGAGTGGACGGACGGCGAAGCTTTCGGCTGCTTTTGGCAGTGCGCGGAGGACCGTGGTTGCTCCGTTTACAGCGATTTTGGTGGCGTTAAACTCTCTTGAACCCCATTGACTACTCTTTTCTACACCTTTGTTAAGTAATGTGAGCTTATTCGTGGTCCACCGTGCGTATTCTCCTTTGTTGTTCTTGATCATAGCAAAAGCTGTCTAAAACCGAGGATTTGATTATGCGCTAGGTGTTGGGGAATGGGTATTTGGAATTTGTTACGGGTTTCTTTGTAATATGAGGTTTGTGGGTTGGAGAAAAAGGGAAGGACGATGATTTTCCTCCATGGCTATGCCATAAAAGAAGGAAGAAGCGACTAAGTGTTGAGACTTATAATAAGATAAAAACCCCTAACAAGGGGAAGGAGGGAACGGATTTGGGGGAGAATTGAAGTTGCAGTAGAGATAGAAATTTCATGGGGAGGTTTGTGAAGGGATAAGGAACCGGTTCGGGCTCGGACTCTTGTTTGAAGGCAGGTTGGCCAGGAGGCAGCCAAGGGGGCCATGATGGCTTGGCATGGGATGGCGGCGAGATGGGGGGCGGCAGTGAGATCCGACGGCCGAGGAGATCGAGCGTAAGAAGAAAACCGAGTAGGATTGGTATTCGCCGTGTTTTTCGGTGGTATTCCCAGGCACCTTTCGAACGGAGTGTTTTTCGTTCCCGGCAACGGAACCAAACTGATCACGCAAAAATTGTGGTGATTTTGTCGTGTTGTGTCCGAGGTGCCGAAGGTGGCGTCATGTTCGACGGTGGTTGTCGCGGTAGGATATCTGACATGTTTTTACCTGTAAAATAAAGCATCGTAAGTGGGTGGGGGTATCCCCATAACCCTCAGGTGTGATAATCAGTATCTTTGTATATGTGTAATCTTAATAATAAATGAAATAGAGAGGGGAGAATAGTTACCTCTTCTTCATAGGAGGTTGCCTGCTATTTATAGAAATCTGATGTTGGGCCTCCTGGGCTTCAGTATGAATTGGGCTTGGGCCCTTCTTCCGGCCCAAGCTTCCAAGTAAACTTCGGAGTACACTTTTACTTGTTTGGGCACGATATTTCGGTGCACTTCCCCTTAGCCCTCGAGGCTAACATCGAGGGTAAGGAGTATAATCTGCTCGTAGTTGCTTCTTGTGATGCTGAGGGTTTTTGAGATTTTGCTTTGAATTCTAGAAGAGTTTATGTAGCTGACTTTTGAGCCTTGGCGGGTGAACTTTCGACCGGCAAGTATAGGCATGAAAATAAGATATGTAGTCTTCAACATAAAGCCATAATAAAATTTATCATCAGGGTGACGAGGACCTTCCAGAGAATTGAGCCACAAGAAACCATAATAAGATTTATCCTCGGCGTGGCGAGGACCTTCCAGAGAATTGAGTCATAAGAATATGTATCTTTTGAAATTTTTTGAGTATTAGCTTTTTTGAAATTTTTTTGGTTTAACTAAGAATATGTATAACCATTAATTGAGAATTCTTCCAATTTTTTATGTTACTAAGACCACTCTAAAAGATAAACTATTTTTATTTTATTTTTTAAAAAATAGAATAAGTAATAATATGTATAATTACTAATTTGGAATTCTTCCGATTTTTTACATTGTTAATAATATGTATAAAATATAAAATACATTTTTCATTAAACACATAGTCACTTTTTTATACCAACATAAAAAAGAGATATTAATTGTTTAGTGTCTATCTTCCACAGTAAATCTATAATATAAAACATGTTACGCAGTTAAAAAAAGTTAAAAAATTAATACCCTTGGTGTATGTGTTAAAAAAAGTTTATATTTTAACGAAAGATTATTAATTGTATAAGGGCAAAGCTGGTTGTCCTCCTCAAATTTGTAATTTTATTTCTATTAATAAAATTTAACAAGGTATCACCTCTGTTTTCTTAAATAGAATTACAAATAAAAGTTTTAATTTTTTTTTTCTCCACCGTTGAATGATCATAGTATTTTAATTGATTATCGAGAAGTCTTCATTTTCAATTTGTTATTTTAGACTTTTTTGAAACATGATTATATTGATTTATTTAAATATTGACACTCTCCAATACTGACATCCTCCCCTACTCGCGCCGTGCCATAGGCACGGGCACAAAGACTAGTATATATATATATATAACTAATGACATACGTGTCTAAAAAAGAAAAAATCTCGCCAAAAATATGTTACCAAAAATAGAAACTTGTCCTTAAAAGCAAAATATGATTTTACATTTAAATTATACCTCGAAAATATAAAGAGAAGATCATGTGTGGAGACCCGACCTGAATTCCGGCACAGAATCCCGAGGTCGTGCCACTAGGACAAGGCAAGAAGAGGACAAGCACTTGCAAAACAGTGGTGCGAGTCGAACAGTTGAGCTGACAAACTCAAATAAAGATAGTGAAGCCGTACTAAAATACGGGTTTACAAAAATCAAATTTGCGGAAGCGATAAGGAAAAGAAGTCCCGAGCTAAGAAGCTCGAAACCAAAGTCAAAGAAACCAAGAGAGACATTAATCTCCTGAAGGGGAAAACAAAACTCGCGTGCCGCAACAATGCAGACGCTGGACGAACCATTGGCACTTCAGGCCGACATTTCAACGAAGAACCAACCTGATATATCAATTACCCATGGCTAAAGCATATCGGGGTTAATCAACAACAATAACAACTAGTAGGGGTGTGCATGGGCTCTAAACACACGGGCTTTGGCATAGCCCAGTATGCGCCCATCTAGCCATGGGCTTCAGTTTTCAATGCCCAGTATAATGGGCTTCATGCGGGCATAAAATTGATGGGCTTTCATGGGCTTTCATGGGCATTACATGGGCACGGGCTTTGATGGGCTTATGAATTAAAATTATATGTTTTGATATTTTTATACCTATCAAACCTTGTGCCGTCTTCCCTTGGAGGTTTGGAGAAAAAGAAAGAACTAAAGAATTGATGAACAATAACATTGTACACCGAAGTACTCAGACAAAGTGATTAGTGAACTAGTGAATACTAGTGCAACTATGTCTACTATATATATATATATATATATATATATATATATATATATATATTATTAAAGTTAAAGTAGTAGGGTTTAAAACTTTTTAACTAATGAACTAATGAAATACTGTGAAGTGAACTAAAGTTTTTAAGTTTTTATTTCTTTAAGTAAATAGTTAAGTTAAGTTAAGTAGACACAAGTAGTAGTATTATATTTATATATTATATATAATTATTAAAAAAATAAGTATTGTAAATAGATGGGTAGCTGACAACGGGCATTAAAAAAATAAGAGCCCAATCTTGCCCGAGCCCATAGGCATTCCTCACTTTAAAGCCCAAAACTGATGAACACTTTACGGGCATGGGCATTATGGGCATGGACATTGCGGGCAGTGCGGGCCTTATGGGCTGATGGGCGAGTTTGCTCACCCCTAACAACTAGAATAAAGAAAAGCCCTAAAGCTACTGCGTGCCCGGGAGGCAACTGAAATAAAAACTAGATCCACGAACAACGACACGACACAACACGTCGGTCCAAAGAAGAACCAATACAAATACCCAAGTATCTACCCGGTCGTAAAGTCTAAATATGTAAGACCCCAAATCTTTAAGTATTTGACTCAATAGAATGGTTTCGTACTTCTTTCTTATCGGGACCTTTGAGGGATCCTAGGTCTTCGTGTACTTACTTGGATACATTTAATATCATTATTCTCATGTCTATAATGTTTGTATGAGGTCACGACGTTCAAAGTATAGTCGTCGTCGTAAGTTTGGTTTCACGATTCGCGTTTCGAAAACGTTTCGTCTTTCGTTTTTTTTTTTAGAGACTTAATTCTAAATTAAGTTTGAGTATGAGTTTGAGACTCTTTATTAGGCTTTTAACATACTTTGAAATAAGTATGTATACTTGCTCGATCATTGTTTCGATCGTTAGTTTGTTTCACGTGATTTCGTTCTCATTTGTTAGTTACGGATCGAATATGGTGCGCGACTGAATCGTTTTGTTCGAAATACCATACAAGATGATTTTAGTTTGATTTGAGACTTTTAAGGATTTTGGTTTAAGTCCTTAGGGTCAGCTTGGCGAAGAAATCACGTCATTTCGTCGAACGGTGTGCAAACGGGAGCCGTCGGAAGTTAGCCTCGCGCTGCTGCCCACCAGCAGACCTTGAGCTGCCACCGGTAGACCTTGAGCTGCCACCGGTAGACCCCACCGGTAGACCTTGAGCTGCCACTGGTAGACCTTGAGCTGCACTACCAGCAGACTTTGGACTGCACTACCGGCAGTCTTTTATGACATGTCTTGATGAAATTTCCTATTGTACCCTTAATATAAATCCCTCCTTTATCTATTGTAAGGGTATTTTGAACCTTTGACCTCTTCTTGGGAGTATATAAGCCTCAAGATATCTCTTCATTCATTTCTAATCTGATTTTATTCACATCGTTATCTCTCCAACCGATCAAACCTAGAGAGAGAGAGAGAAGAGGGTTTTGGAGTGTTCCGGCGATTACCGGAGCTTCGGCCAACCAATCGACGAGCCGAGACCACCGTTGGAAAGATCTCGTCGAGGAGATCGTTTCCCCTCTATCTATTTCAAGTTTCATATAAGTTTGAAATTCAGATCTGAGGTACGTTACTGAACCACCTTGCTTGCTTTTTCACAAATCTTGCTTAGATCATGCTAAGGAAGAGTTTTATCAAGTCTATAAAACGTTTTGATGTTTCTATGAAATCTAGAAACTTTTCCATGGATCTTGACTTGATGATTTTGGTCTTGGGTTTAGTTTGAAATATGTTCAAGCTTTGATTTGGAATCATTATTGTTCGTGAACTTGTTGGAATAAACCATACAAATTCAGTCTGTTTTGGGTAAATTTCGGGAAAAGTCTGGTACTAATCTACTAAAGGGATTTTTCTAAAAATTGAGTATGTTATACCTATACATGTTAGGTAACTCTCTGTAAAGTTTCATAAATTTTGGAGCTCGGGAAGTATTTTTCATTAGTCACAATTCGTGGCTGTTCCAGTAAGCTGTTACCAGAAAATTAATCTGTTAACGTGAGATTGAAGTGGTCATATTTTGATGAATACATATCCTAATGGAGTGTTTTAAAATGGTAAACTCTAGCTCAAAGAGTATAGTTTCCGAAAATGTAAAGTTTATAACATTTGAAGTAACGAGCTATTTTTGGTGAATTTTGTATGATAGACATGCAGAATGAATCACAACAGATACTCAGGTTTTTAACATGAACTTCGAGGGGATGTATCTTGATGAATACAAGTCATAATGGAGTAATTTAAAAGGCTAAAATATAGTCTTAACAGTCTAGTTTCAGACTAAGAAAGAATCACCTCCTTTGGAGTTGTGAGGAATTAATGGTCGAACTTACAAGTTGACTGTGCAGAATGAGTTATAACAGAAAATCTGGAAAATGACTTGTCTTTGTGATGATCATAAATTAATGATTATTGGTCTGAATTGAATGATTCAAAAGGGTGAATAACACCTTAAAATGTCTAGTATCTAATATGTGTGTGGATCACAATATTTGAACATGCCAAGTGTGGTTTATAAATAATACATGAACCATAATGGATTTGGGAATATAGAATGAATGATCATTCTAGAATGAGTTTTAGTGAATATAATCTGAGTTTTTATTTGATCCCAGACCATCAATGAAGTCTTGGAGGATGATATGAGTTGCTACTTGTTAAGTTATGGGTTTAACCTAGATTCATAAAAGAAATGAATTTCTATGCTTGTGTGGTTTATTATTTGTTAAGTTATCCACTTAACTTGGCTAGAAATAAACATCTATGCTTATTAGACATTATGACTTATGAAAGCATAATTGTGATACTTGTTAGGGATTGAGTTTTCATACTTAATGATATGACTTATAAGGCATATTGTGTAATTGACTCGAAGCATAAATCTGCTTTAGCTTACTCTGGGATTTCATTGAGAACTGATTCACCAACTTGTGTTGAATTTATATTTCACTAATAGGTGAAATTGTGAATTGTTGATCTAGGGTTTCTTAATGAGAAAAGAACCTAACTATGCTTGAACCGAGAACTTAGAAAAGGGTTAGAAATGCAAATAGCATTTATAACCTATTTGGGATGAATTGTGGTGAAGACTCAACGGAGTCGAGCTTAAGGAACAATTAAACCTTATGTGAATCGTGGTGAGATCCTACAACTTGTAGAATCCATTTGACTAGATTTCTAGCTTTTGGAACTTGGATTGAACTGAGTGGACTACTTGACACTTCTGATTTAGAGACTCAAATGAGCTCCTATGTGGTTTTATGATTATTGTAACAATGTACATAGTCGTATGAGTTTAGTAGATCTGTATATCTACTTGAGAATTTACAAGTAAACATCTACTTGTGCATTACATATAAGTCCAGCTGGCATTACTTGAGTTTTTACGTTGATGGTGGGACGATGCATTGTCTTCACGAATTATGGGATTCGTGGTTGCAATGTACCGCCGTACCGGATTCGGGTTTCACACACACCTCCACTGCTAGCTACAGTGGGGAAGTAGCCCCCTTTGTCGTAACCAAAAGAGCGCATTGGCTAGTGCTATTTTTCCCGAGTAGAGAGCTCGGTACTTTGATACCTGAACACGGGTATCACTGGCACGATATGATTAACAGTTGTGATTGCAGGAGCGACACAACGACATGGATTTGGTATCTTCTCTATCCTTTATGTGGCTTACTATGGGCACTTATGTGATAACAAAGTGTTAGTTGAACATGAGATCTTATTGACCATGTTTGTATGGGCTGATGTTATATGAGAGACTTGATGCGTATATATATAGATATACACACTTATACATGATGATTGAATGAGAGATTTGTTATGTATATATAGAGATATACATACTTATATATGAGATATATATGAAAGATTTGATGTGTATATATATAGATATGCACTCTTATACATGATGATTATATGGGATATTTGATATGTATATATAGAGATATACATACTGGTATAGGTGTATATGTATAAATATGCACCCTTACACGTGATGATTATATGAATAGCTGGATTTGTATATATGATGATATATATATACTTGCATATGATGTTTTGTGGGAACTACCTTCTAATTCATCTGATTTGTGTTTGAACAGGGAATTACACCCTGGTTCATTTGGACGGTTTAGTAAGTGAGAAGAAGTGGTTATCTTGTGGAGTATCTAAATGATACGACGCCTCTTCACGGGTTTTTCTGTCATTTATAAAATGACACCATGATTATTTTTATGTTACATAATTATATGTTACATATCTCTTGTAGTAGCGTACTGGGTCATTATGACTCATTCCGTACTTTGTTTTCTAGTTGCAGTAAATTGGTAGCTGCGTTGAGGCCGAGTAGATCGTGGTAGCTCTTGCTTGTTGATCGATAGATAGAGATTAGATCGTGTGGTTCGTGTTTGTAGCAAACGACTTTCCCGAGTAGCGACTTGTGAGTCTTGTTCCTTTTTAGCATTGTCATTGATATCATGTACTTTGCTATTCTTGTGAGATCGACGTTTTGTAAAGTTATTTAGACTTTACAGTCGGGTAGAATACTTGGGTATTTGTATTGGTTCTTTCTTGGGCCGACGTGTTGTGTCGTGCCTTGTTCGTGGTTTCGTATTTATTTCGCTTGTCTCCTGCACCAGTAGCTTTGGGGCATTTCTTTATCCTACTTGTTATAGTTGTGGGTTGACCAGGTATGCTTTAGCCGTTGGGTAATTGATATATCGGGTTGGTTCTTTGTTGAAAGCGCCTGGAGTGCCGATGGTTTGTTCAGCGTCTGCAATGTTGCGACACGCGAGTTTTGTTTTTCCTCCTTTGAGAGATAATGTCTCTCTTGGTTTCATGGTCGTTGGTTTCGAGCTTCATAGCTTGGGACTTATTTTCTTATATTGCTTCCGCTGATTCGATTTTTGAAATACCATATTTTAGTGTGGCTTATGTTCATGTTTAGAGCTTGTTAGCTCGACTGTTGGACTCGCACTACTATTTAACAAGTGCTTCTCCTCATCTTATGTTAGTTCCAGCGGCATGACCTTGGGATTTCGTGTTGGAATCCGGGTCGGGTCGTTACAAAATAACTTTACAAGATATCGGTCTCACAAGAATAGCAAGGTACATATACAAATGACGATGCTAAAAGAAATAGAGCCCCACAAGCTACTACTCGGAGAAGTCGGCTGCTACAATCACGAACCACACGATCTAATCTCGATCTATCGATCAGTAGCGATTTGTTACAGTCACGATCTACTCGGCCTCAACGCGGCTACCAATAACTGCGCACTAGAAGGTAAAGTACGGAGTGAGTCAAAAGACTCAGTACGCTACTACTAAACAATATAACATAAATGAAACATTGTCATAAGTGGAAATGAAATCATGTTACGATGACGAAGACCCAGCAAGTCGAGTTGTACTGTACAAATATCGTTCCTTTACCAGACTACCAAGATGAACCAGGGTAAATCCCCTGTTCACAAACAATCAATCAAGTTAAGAGGCAAGTCACAAGGATCATCATATAATTGCGGATGTATATCTTAACATAACACATCCCAAGTTTTCCATAGAATAATAATTAAATAGAAGTATGCCTATTTATATACATATACACATATCAAGTCTCTTATAGGATCATCAAGTGTAGGTGTATAAACTCATTGATATACCTAATAATTCATTCATAGAATTGATCATGTAAGAGTATGCATATCTACATATATATATATATATATATATATACATATGAAGACAATCATGAAATAATCAAGTAGAAGTATGTATATCTACATATATACATATCAAGCAGTTCACAGAATCATAACTAATATCAAGCAATCAAGAACAAGTACATATAAGCATTTAGCTCACATATTCATGGTAGCACTTTGGTTTCACATAAGTACTCAGAAGAAATCCACATATAAGAGGATATGATATAGAACGGGTGCCGCAACGTAGCTCCTGCAATACAATTCGTTAACATGAACGTGCTGTCAGATGTACATGATTAATACATCGACCAAGGATAGTATTATTCCAAGCACCCTATTGGTTACACAAGGTACTCTTTTCCAAAGTGATCAAGAGTGGAGGGTGCGTGCATGGATCTGGTTCGACAATTCATCACTATCACGAATCTCACGATTCGAAACGGTGATGTATCGTCAACCAGTGAAGACAAGATAAGTACGCCATCTGGACTTAATGGGGGAACAAGTAAATGTTTACTTATCAATCATGAACATGTAGAGGGTCAAGTTCGACAAGAGCGAACTGATCCAAGTCAAGTAAATGTTTACTCACTTAAGAAATCAAGTAAGGATGAGCTCGACAAGAGTGATCTCATCCGAGTCAAGTAGGCATGTTATACTCTATGACTAACAATCAATCAGGAACATGAATCCAATCAAGAACATCAGAACTAGTATTGTAGTTATGTTGCAAGCATGGACATCAATCCAAATCAAAATCTCTAAACTAGTATTCTAATCACACGAATTTCAAAGGTCGTAGGGATTGATCGTTGAGCTGATATCGTTCAATGGCTCACTAGTATCGACTCCGTCGAGTCATCTCTATAATTTCAACCAAATAGAGTTTGAACACTATATGTGTTCCGAGACTCTTTTCTATGTTCTCGTTTAAGGCATAACTAGGTTCTTGTTCAATTTAGGAACCCTAGTTCAAAAATCACTAAGTCAACTATAAAAGGGAAGCCTAAGTCGATTATTATCAAATCAAGCTTAGTTCAATTTCAATTCATAATTCCACTTAATAGTAGAATCCAAGTTCAGCATAAATCAATAACTGTAGAATAGATCACACATGAAGGTAAGAACACTCAATATGCTTATAAGCCATATTAATAAGTCACATAGAAGAACCAATTTTTGACAAAGTAAAAACCATGCTTTTAGTCATAATATCAATTATACATCGTATTCCATATTTAATTATGAAACAAAGCTAAGTCATAACTTAACCATCAATCAATCATATACCATCCAGGACTACTCCGTTAGTCTAGGATCAAGAAGCCATATACTTATCAACATAAATCTCTTCCTAGCATAATAATTCATTCTATAACCCCAAAAGTCCATAATAGTCTAAGACTTAGGTAAACATTAGAGCGGTGATAATTCGTATGGTCAAACCATACCGGCGAGTCTTAGATAACAACTTAGTTATCCTAGCGACTTACACAAGTAGACTCCATGTATAGAGTACTAAATAAAGTCCTAATCCAAATCATCTCATAGAATAGTTCTCAAATTCATTACCTTGGATTCTCCAAAACATTCACAAGGTGACTCTAGCGAGTTGGTATTCCAACAACAACAATCACGACTCACTAGGTTTCATACAGGCGTAGATCACATTCTTACGAGTCTTGGGACTTTATTTGAAGTCTGACAGGCATTATTAATTCTAATTCATAATCAAACCAATCTAAATGTCTTTCATTCGAGTCACGCATTTGCGACCCATACATAACCAATCCAAAGGCTAGAGATAATCTCGTACTTAACATCATTCAAGGACCTCCATTAGATTCCTAAGCCACAAATCAACCTTAACACCAATTTGGTCTCACTCGGTCAAATCTCAAGATTTTGTGATTCAGATTCAACGAACATAAGTAGCGATAAGAATTTATCCTAAGGCTCAAATAACAACTTCTATAATTAATTTACTCCATTTGAGTCAAATTACAAAGTCTCAAATTTCTAGGTCAATGCATAAATTCGGGATTCACAATTCATCCGGGTTTCTAAACCCAACAACAATTAATCTTAACCCAGAACAACTACAATGTACCCAATAAACCCATTTGGGTTCAAACCCTAATTATCACATATTGATATCCAACAAAAACATATCGTTTCGACATGTATAACAACGCCAAATCACGAGGAACAAGTCTCTAGCAACCTAACATCAATATTGAGTTAGAGAGAGAAACTAGGGCTTAAGTAACATATCTTAATCGAGCCACAAACAACTAGGAATAGGAAAACAAACCAAGGTGAAATGATCTACTCGGTGAGGGCTTCGCGATGGTGGTCTCGGATCGTCAAACGGATGGTCGGAACTCCGGAAATCGACAAAACACACACTAATCTCACACTCAATCCCACACACACTCTCTCTCACGATCTTGGCTGAAGAAGGTGATAACGAGGAGAGAGGAGGGAGTGTTGGGGTTAGAAGGGTGTTCAAGGACCATAATACCCTTAAATGGGTGAAGGAGGAAGGGTTTAATAAGGGTTCGAATAGGAATTTCGCGTCAAAATCAAGTCTGCAGCAACTCTGCACAGCAAAGGAAAATCAACCATTCGGTAGCTCTGGCCGAACATCCACCTAAATATTCGGTGGCCTTGGCCAAACACCTCTAAAGAGGTTTGGTTGGCATGGCCGAACTTCTCCCAAAAATTTCGGTGGTCAAGTCCGAACAAAGAATCAAGTCTAAGACAAATCCAAATGGGTCCAGGACTAAAGGTGAAACACACGTTGGGTAAAGGCAACTCAATGAAGCATAATAATATGTACTAAGACCTTAGGAGGCTCAACTAAACCTCAAGACAATGGAGGAATGGCCTATGGTATAACCGAGGTCACAGGGAAGAATTACGCGAGTAAACTCTCAACCGAGTCAAGTAACGAACAACGTCAGTTTACGACTTGTAACTTTAACAAGTTAAAGTCTATGGAACATATAAAACTAAGGTATTGACTTCTAGATAGCCTACCTATACATAACAAAGTTCTCTTCTCAAGTCAAGTAAGCGAGGTTACGGTTAAACGGCCCACAAACAAGAAGGTCAAATACACAAAGGTTCGGGGTCTTACATCATGGGAAAGCAAACTTTATGCTTGAGAAACCAAATTTGATTGCACAACTCTCAACATTTCTAGAAAAAGTGCAAATCCGCACATTTTGCAGAATATACCGAGTTCCCATGCATTGGAAATATGCATATACAATTAAAATGATCACAACAGGCGTGCAATAAAAAAACATGTTTATTGATTACTAAATCAATTGATTGCATACATTTGCTTTCAAAATTTCCTTTGTATTTGCAAATCAAATTTTGCCTTCCAAAATGTGAACAAACGAACTATAAAAAGGTGATAGCAACTCGGATATAGCCACCCATTATTTTAGATGCATTACTTTCAAACTCCTCTCATTCTCACTAGTTAAGTTTGAACAAATAATAACATGAAATTACTCATAAAATGCCTTCTTTTTTCTGCTTAATATGTGACATAAACAAATCGAAAGATTGCTGCAGAATATCAATATAAAAAATCTGCAATTAAATTCTAACTTATGTTCATGCATATAGTTTGGAATGTATTTTCATGTCGCTGAGGTACGACTTTATATTGTGTTTTCATATATGGATAATATAACTTAATTAAACCTATTCTTTCTTTTTGACAAATGTGTTATTGCTTGTTGCTTTTTTTTTTTTCCAAAGGCTGAAGTTTGATATTTCACTCATTTTATGTTTGTGAGTTTAATTGAAACTATACATAATAACATGATTTCATTTGTAGTTTTTTTTTCTCTTTTTTGTGTGGAGGGGATTCAAAGTAGATATTTGGTTTTATGTTTGTGTGTAAAAATAATGATGAAATTAAACACCAATGATGGAAATAAAGAACAATCTAGTTTTATGATTTTTTTATGGTATCAATTTTTTTTCTTCGTATATTTATAATTATGATTACACTATCAATTAACTCCCGGAAAAGCTAAATGCAATTAAGAATAGTGCATCCTCGAAATATTTATTAGACAAGGCTTAGTTGAGAGGTTTCCGACCTTGCTTTTGAAAGGGTATACTTCAATGTGCTTCTTTATTTCTAACCTTGCTTTTAGGATATTTAATACATACAGTACGTTTGTTCATGAGATGGTGTTCTGCAAATTTTAAATTTATGTACTCTTATTTCAGGATTTTACTTTTCTTATAGGTTATGTACATGTTTAGAAGGAAAAGTCATTGAGGAACTGATGTAGATGAAAAGACTGGTAGAGTTTTTTTTTTTTAAATTCGTTTATAAATGTTTTTAGGGAACAATCAAAATTCCCAAAGTAAATGATGAATACCATATGCAATAAAATAACATGAAAATAAATTAATTTCTCTATCTCAGCTCTTGAAGTAGAGATACTATAAAAGCTAGACACAAGGGAATTGTACTTATTCAGTTATATATCTCACGCTTTTCCTTTCACTGCCATTAATCTTTGATATATCCATCTTGAAATCGCACAATGCACTATGATATTAACCGTTGTAAAAAAATATTTGCTTTTCCAATTTACATAATTACGAAGGAGTATTAAAATCTATAATAGTAGTGTTATCATATTCCTTCATCCAAATATAATTTAATGTTTAGATCTCATAATTTTTGATACTTTTTATAAAATCAAAATTTATTACTCACCTCATCCCAAATAATTGTCCTGCACATGCACAATGACATTAAAAAAACCACACATTACTCCAATATTTATAATATAGCCAATTATTTTTTCTTAAATGGTATATCAGGTCAAAGAGGGCGATTAATTAGAAACGGAAGGAGTATAACATAACTCATTAACTTGAACAATATTGATATCAAAATTGTTGTTGAACTTAATTTATACATGATTTATAAATCGAGGTTTGTAATTATTTGAGTATCTTAATTTATGAAATGGTTTTAAGTTGAGCCAATACTTTTTGTGTTCTTCATTTTGCTTAATTTTATAACCAGTTTCCCTTAATTTTTTTGTGCTCTTCATTTCGCTTATATAGATTAATTGAAAAAGATTTATGGCGTGCGTTTAACGCACGTGTGTAAAAACTAGTTTATAATAAGAGAAACCAAAACATAATTCCAAATAAAGAATAAAGTTTTATACAAATGGTAAAAACCACAATTTCAAAAATAATAATAAAAAATAAAAATTCTTAATCTACTAAACCAAGTGACTGGTGAGATAGTGAGAGATAGTGAGAGATAGTGAGAGAGAGCGAGAGAGTTGTAGTTAGTGGTTGTGGCAGCTAGGTTATCACATAACCATGTGATGGTTCATCCTATTTTTTCTATAGAAATGAAAGTAATTGAAGCCGATTGTATCTATTGTTTGCTGTGGTTGATTTAGAAATGAGGTATGGAAGAAATGGTTCTATGTGTTATTGCCCCCTTTTACCTGGTTTTGAGTGGAAAGACGAAGGTTGACCATTAGCAAATGTTTTCTGCTCCCTTGTGTTACCCCAATACTTCCCAAATCACCTTTTGTGTTCCTTCACCATGGCCTGCATACATATCATTAATATGGTGTTGTATATCTCCATGGTGGTTCCTTGCATTGTTTGTTCTACCTTCGGTACTGTTGTTTCTACCCAACTTCTTTTTTCTATTCTTTTCTTTTTCCAGATATCTTCTATGCTTCTGTTTACCCTGCTTCTATTTGCCTTTTTTTGTATTTATAATTATAAAAAACATTAAAATATTTTTGTGTGTATTAATGAAAATAAATATACAACAATATGTTCTTTATTATTAATTTCTATTTACTTTTTGTATTTATAAAAAAATAACTATTTCTTTGTGTATTCATGAAAAGAAAAATTCAACAAATAGTACTCACTCAGTTTTTTTTCAATCTATTTGCTTTGTACATTTATGAAGAAAAAAAATATTTCTTTGTGTATTTATGAACAAAATGCAACAACCAGTACTTACTCTGTATTTGTTCTATTTACTTTGGGTATTTAAGAAAAAATATTTCTTTGTGTTTTTATTTTATTTGTTCTTTGTTTTTTTTTTTGTCTTAAGTTGCATAACTATTTATTAACTTCTAAGATCATCCTTTGCTATGGAATTGTAGGTTTGGATGTTGAATTTGTGTTATTTAATTGTCATATTATATGTGAACTTAATTCCATATCTATAACTATTACTAAAACAGAAACCGCTGCTGCCACGTGACGACTTTCTATGAAAAGCTAAATGTTTTAAAAGAGATTTTGTGTTGACACGTGTCACATTTGAAATGGTAAAAGTTTTTTTCTTTTTCCAAAATCGATTAGTTTAAGATAAAAATCCTAAATCTAATTAGATAAGATAAAATTCCTAAAAACTAATTTCATAAGATAAAACAGATTTAGGATATATTTTTACGAGTAAATTATGATAGAGATTTAAGATTTTTTTAATATTGCTTAATTAAACTAGATTTTATCCTATGTAATTTAGACATGTTTAATTTGACTTAAACTCTTCAATTTCAATTTCTTTTCATTTTCATATTGTTTAATTTATAGAAATTATCTACGAGACAATTTAATGTTATTTGTTCTTCTACTAATCTATATTTATTAAATATTAATTACTAATCTATTAATTATTTATTAAATATTATTAAAACAACTTTCTGTTGAATGCTTAAAGTTTGAAAGGAATTTTGTGTTTTCACGTATCACCTTCTTGTGAAGTTGTATTTTTTTATGTTTTTTTGCTACCCAAAATTAAAATCTGATAGATTTTAAAATAGGTGTCTCTTTTATATATGCTAAAAGTTTTTTATTATTATTATCTTTTGCTGCCAAAATCGGTTAGTACGAGATAGATTTATCACATTTGATTTAAACGCGTTTCACTTGATTATAACTCGAAATTTTCATGGTATAAGTGATTTTTTTGCGGATAGATTTTATCAATTCTCATAGATTTTAATCTTTCAATTACATATCCATATGATCAATTTTGAATATTTACCTTATTTTTTCATTTTTTTCAAATTAGTCTTATTAATTTTTTTAAATTAGTTATTACAAGTTTAGAAAATCATCTTATTAAAAACAACTTTTGTAAAAAAAAACTATTAAAACATTGCATACGGTACTATATATATATATATATATATATATATATATATATATATATATATATATATATATATATACTTCCTACAAAAAATTAAACCAGAAAGATTTTAAAATCGGTGCCTCCTTAATACATGGAAATTTTTTTAAAAAAATTGCTACCAAAATCGGTTCTTAAACGTGTTTCACTTGATTATGACTCCAAATTTTCATAGTAAAAGTTATTTTTGCAAATGGATTTTATCAATTCTCATATATTTTAATATTTTAATTACATATTCATATGATCAATTTTGAATATTTACCTTATTTTTTGTGTTTTTTCAAATTATTCAAATTATAATTTTTTAACTATTTATTACAAGTTTAGAAAATCATCTTATTATAACAACATATGCAATATATATATATATATATATATATATATATATATATATATATATATATATATATATATATATATATTAAAACCATGCATACTGTACTAAATATATGTGTATAAATTCTTTTTTTTTCTACCAAAAATTAAAATTGGATAAATTTTAAAACCGGTGCCTTCTTTATACATGGTAAAAGTTTTTTTTTTCTTTTTTACCATTTTTTTCTGTCAAAAATAGATTAATACCAAATAAATTTTATCACATTTGATTTTAACGTGTTTCACTTGATTAGGACTCTAAATTTTCATGGTAAAAGTGTTTTTTTTTTCTGTGGATAGATTTTATCAATTCTCAAAGATTTTAATATTTCAATTTCATATACATATGATCAATTTTTAATATTAACCTTATTTTTCATTTTTTTCAAATTATTCTTATTAAATTTTTTAATAATTTATTACAAGTTTAGAAAATCCTCTTATTATAAACAACTTTTGCAAAAAAAAAAAAAAAAACTATTACAACCGTGCATATGGTACTATATATATACAAAAAAAAATCCTACCAAAAATTAAAACCAAATAGATTTAAAAATAGGTGCCTCTTATATACATGGCAAAGTTTTTTTTTTAACTACCATTTTTGCTACCAAAACCGGTTAATACTAGATATATTTTATCACAATTGATTTAAATGTGTTTCATTTGATTAGGACTCCAAATTTTCAAGGTAAATTTTTTTTTAGCGGATAGATTGTTTTAATTCTCATAGATTTTAATCTTTCAATTACATATTCGTATGATGAATTTTTAATATTTACCTTATTTTTTGTTTTTTTTCAAATTATTCTAATTAAAAAATTTAATTATTTATTACAAGTTTAGAAAATCATCTTATTATGACAACATTTGCAAAAAAAAAAAAATTTTTAAAAACCATGCATACGGTACTACATATATATATATATAAATTCTTTTTTTTTTTACCAAAAATTAAAATCTGATAAATTTTAAAACCGATGATTTCTTTATACATGTTAAAAAAAAATTTATATCATATTTTGTTGTCAAAATCGGTTAATAACAGATAGATTTTATCACATGTGATTGTAACGTGTTTCACTTGATTAGGACTCCAAATTTTCGTGGTAAAGTTTTTTTTTTTTTTTGTGGATAGATTTTATTACATTTGATTTAGACGTGTTTCAACAGATTTAAACTCTTTGATTCTCATGGTAAATTTTTTTTATTTTTACCTTTTTTTTTGCCAAAATAAGATTTTATCACCTTTGGTTTAGACAGGTTTCATTTGATTAGGATTCCTCAATTCGCATGAATTTTTAGTTTGATGATTCAATGTGATCTCACGCTTTATTTGATTTATTAATTATGTGGACATCTTACTGTTGTTGGTTCATCCAAATAGCTTGCAGATTCAATCTACAAAATTAAGTTTCAGAAGAAAAAAAATCGTACATCGCACGGGTAATAACCTAGTATTATTATCATTTATACATTTGTTACCATCAACTAATTAAATATATATATACTATATTTCTTAACGCTTTGCTCGCCTTTCGGTCTTTCGCCTCTTGGCTTCCGCATGGAATAACTATGATTGTCATTGACGCGACTTTTGAGAAGTGGATTCTATTTTAGGAAGCGATATAGCTTTTTTGAATGTTATACAGTTTTGTCTATTGGTTTAATTGGTGTACTCTTGGTACATGGTCATGTTTATAAAATTCAAAAGTCTTCCACATATTACCATTTCTCTAATTTTGGTTAGCCAATATTGTTTTTCATACTTTTCAGTATCTTTACCTTAACAATTTCTTGGCTTTTCATATCTTTTTTACTTCTTGTTCTATGTGGATTTGCTACTTCATATGTTGTAATATTTTCCAATTAATTACTTATTTTAATATTCTCACTTATTTTCTACGTTCTTACGAATTTTTCATGTATTCATCTTTCTTGGTGGGGGAAAATAGTTGATTTATTTGACATCTTTGCTTGTTAGATGCTATGCTCGCCTACATCCAATGGCCGTTAATTGCAGAAAGAAATAAGTGTGGGCACAACAATCAAGTTATTGTTACTACATGCCAATCCTGATTTATATTCCACCATTCTTATATTTCTTTTTCATTTTTTTAGTTTTTCATTATCATGGTTGTATTCGCAATTGAGTTGTACTGAATTGTTCCATAGGGATGACACTTTCTTTTGCATTATTTGTTGTGCTTTTGGTATTACACTTAGGCCTAAGAATAATATCAAGTAGACATTTGTAGTATGGAGTGTTGGAAGTAGAATGAGATCATTGGAATCCGTCGAGGGAAGGTGCTACTGCTGTATTGCTGCATGATTCTATTACAACCAATACCCTTTGTCATTTCTAGTCTTGTTGATAGTTTATGGTACTAAAAAGTGTCAGGCACTTGTGAGACTGGTTTTTGAAAGTGATGTTCTAGACTTATATAAAAGAATCTGGTTTTGTTTTTGAAAGTACAAATAGGCTTTGCCTATTTTATCCTTCCATATGCGAATACGACAACTTATTTATCTAAGTTGTTGTTGCCTTTCTTAAGTGATCATAGGAAGCTTCAAGGAACATTCTAGGAAGTTTCAATTAAGTTTCATTACTTCCTTTCTTAAAGATGCATTGTAGAAATCAGATGAACTAGCGAATGAAGCTTCATCCAGAACTTCATTCGAAGTGTTAAATCTATGATTCCGTATTCATCTTTTGACATTTTTGTGTGTGTGTTTTTCCAGGGGTGATTTGTGTTAGAAAGTATTCATATACTCTTTTTAGAGTTTTTCATAGGATTTCCACTCTCAAAGTATTTTCGTATTGTAATCTTAACAATCGTTTAATTAGTGGAAGTTTTGCCATAAGGCACGTTCTACAAACACGATTGCTTGTAGACTTAAAAACTCTCTCTTGTTTTTTACTTGCTTAAGTTGTATTCCATTGCGTATTGTGTTTGTTGATTGAATTGTAGCTACGTATTTCTTCCAATTGGTATCAGAGCCTACACTTAGCTTTGCTAAGTGTGCTCTTTATTCAGCCAAGATGGATTCACGTGGTAATGGACCACCTCGTCCTCCTACTTTGACTATCACAAATGACTTACTTTGGAAAGTAATGATGTGTGTCTTCATCAAATCCATTAATGAAAGGGTAAGGCTTGCTATTCCTGTATGGTGGACATCTCCTAGAATTGTTGACCTAGATGGTGATTATAAATATACTCATGAAAAGGATTGGTCTACTGAAAAAAGGATTTTGTCTAATTTCAACTCTAAAGCACTCTATGGTCTGTAGACACTAGCATAGGCAAAATGATCGCTAATTGTCAAGCGACAAAAGATGCTTGGGATATGCTCCAACAAATTTATGAAGGTAGTGATAATGTGTGTCAAATGAAATTAAGACTTTTCTATACCAAATTTGAAATTTTGAAAATGGAAGAAAATGAGGACTTTAAGTCCTACAATAAAAAACTGATTGATATTTCTAATAAGTCAATTACCTTGGGAGATTCAATTTCCAATGCAAGACTTGTTAGTAAAATGATGCGTTCTAATCCAGATTGTTTCAACATTATAATATCTGCTATAAAAGAAGCTCATGACACTGATAAGTTGTCTCTAGATAAGCTTGTAGGTATTCTTCAAACTTTCGAGCTTAATCTTGCTGAGTAGAACAAAAGCAAAGGTAATACAGTTGTTAGTATTGATAAAAATATTGCTTTTCCTATTGTGTCTGGTTTGTGTAGTGAATCACTAGAACTGTCTCAAGATATTGAGGAAAGAAGATTTTGTGGCTCATTTAACTAAAAAGGTTTGGTAAAATCTTGAATTCGAAAGGTAAAACTTCTTCAAATGAACAAACTCCCTCCGAGCCAAGAACATTTGTTTAAAGTGACAGCTCTAGTAAAACTAAAAAGTTTGTTTCTAAATCTTCTCCTCAAACCAATGGAACAAATCTTAATTCTATTCAATGTAGGGCATGCAAAGGATATGGTCATTATGCAAATCAATGTGTAGATACCTTACGCAGAAAGGATTTGAATTTCATGTCCATTGTAATACCTTGAATTTTCAAAACATAATTTTTAACAATTGTGTGTATGTTTATGTGTGGTAATATGTTAAGTATGTGTTTAAATTAAATTTGAGCATTCTAGTACGTTGATGAGTTGAGTATGAGTCCTAAATGTGTTCTATGTTATGTTGCTGGAGCCCGATAAAGTTTGGTTTTGGTTTGATTGTGTTTTGGTTCGCTTTTGAGTAAGTTTTGGTAGAAATTCTAGAAGAGAGGAGACAGTGTATGATGTATCCAATGTTAAGGCGACCATGTCTGGAGGCTAGAAAACGTAGTCTCAAGTTTATGCAATCACGTCTTCATGAACAAGGCGATCGCTAAGCCAAGCCTATATTCACCACTAGAAAACGTTGATTACCACTTTGACGGAAATTTCCGTTTGTAATTTGAACTTTTCGTCGATTATGTCTTTGGCAACAGAACCGCCCGGTGAATTTGGTCGGAATCACCGAATTTAATGGAATGCATACCATCAGTAATTATTGACGGAAGTTTTTGTTTTGTTTGTAATCAACCAACTGCAACTAGAGATTTCGCCGCATCGCATCAACGTTGTCGCCACTAATTTTTATTTCCGTTAGTAATTGCGTAATCTTTATTGTCGCTTGTAATTCCCAATGTAATATTCGCCGCATCCCAATGTATCTTGTAAGTATTTCCAAACGAAATATTCCTGGCAGAATGAAGAAATATCGACCGAATGTCCGTCAAGAATGCTAAAAAGTGGCTTTAAATTTTACTTTATCGACAAATTTCCGTCCAAGAAAATTAAAAGAAGTAATTTTTTTAAAAAAAATCACAATACTTTTTAGGTCCCTGATTTATCACTATATATATATATATATATATATATATATATATATATATATATATATATATATATATATATATAATAGATTAACAAAAATTAATTGCACTCCAAAAATAAAACATTAAATAGAACAAAATGTTATTACATCAAATCCGTTTCACTATCTATTGTTAATTACGATTGTATATTTGTATTGAATATTCAGCACATAAAGAAATTAGGTAAAGGAATTAGGGGACTAGGTACAAGGAGTGGATGAAGATCCGTTCATAAAAGCTACCATCGGCGACGCTGCTATTATTTCATGTGCCTGCTAGACATCCTTCGTCTCCCGAGCCATAGCTTAGATCTGGCTAGCCACCCTAGCTTCCAATGTATCCATCTTGGCTAGTGAAGCTTCGTCCAATAGAACATTTGATCATCTCGTTAACGAGACAAACATGGGGAAGAGACTGTGGATGAGAGCACAGTGGCACCATGGTCCCCGACCATTCTGTAAAGTATTTCCCCCCCCCCTTTCTTTCATCCCTGTGATGCAACGCTCTGTCATAATTCCATATTCGACGGAACGAGAATGGCCACGAAACTCTCCATGCGTCCCTGAATAATCTCTTCATTTGCAACCATCTTATACGCATTATGTCATTAAAAAAATACATTAATTGATAAAACACGAAACATAATAGATACATAATCCAGTTTGATATACATTAAGAATTTTGTACTTACACATGTAGCCTCGGCAGTTTGATCAACCCACTGACGAGGTTGACCAGGAGCACATTGAGTGGTGTGCGTACTAACAAATACGTCAAGAAAATCGACGTGAGGACCCTATTTCTGTACCTACAATCATTATTACTATTAGTTAACATATCATAGCAGAATCCATTTAATTTAGCAATCATATAGTCATGGAAAATGAAATGGCATAATATGTAAAGGAAGAAGAAACATATACTGCCAATGGGGCAATGAGATGAAACCTATACTAACAAGGCGGCAACTTACCTCACCACATCAACATTCTGAATGGTTTCGGTTGCACATAGCAATAATATGAATCCCAAAATCGTAACTATGTGCATAGAATAAATTTTAAGAGTGCTCACATAATTAAACATTCTCTAATTTAGAATCATTGGTACATGGCGAAAGGCAAAGCATTGCAAATCAAGCAGTAGTTCATACATTGACATCGGTTAAGTCATTTGCTTAGGAAGAGAGAAAATGACTATTGGTGGACAAGCTTATGGTGGGTGTAAAAATCATTTCAATTACCAAAAATAAAAGAATTCCAAAATAGTGGGTTGCTTTCACTCCATACTATGAATGTATAATAATTTCCGAAGCCAAAATAGAAATCACGGATTCCATCATAATTTTTGTCTATAAGTGCAACAACATATCCCATATATTCAACTCAATAGATAACCAAAAATTTGATAACCAAAATCCATAAAACCGACCAAGTAACCATGTCTTGCCGATTCCACCATGTCAACCACCTTTTCACTAATAAAACAACATGATGGAATAAGACTTGGTAAAAACTGAGGATGAAATAGATCATGGAGAGAGCATTCATGAAGTTGCAGCACCGGAAACACTCCCAAAATGGAGAGAGCATTTAATCTGGTTTATTTTTTTTTTGGTTTGTAGCCATTTTGGTGCATAGATGGTTGCTTGGTTCTGGGAATTTGAAGAAATTAGTTCATTTGTGCCTCCAAGGGGTGGCTTTGGCTTCTTCTATTTTTGGGATTTGGAGCATATTTCAAGGGACTGATGTGACGACCGACCCGACTCCCGCACGGAATCCCTAGGTCGTGTCGCGAGGACAAGGCAAGAAGATGACAAACACTTGTAAAACAGTAGTGTGAGTCGAACAGTTGAACTAACAAGCTCAAACACTAACAAAAAGTCGTACTAAAATACGGGTTTACAAAAAAAACGAATATGCGTAAGCGATAAAGAAATGAAGTCAGAGCTATGATCTCGAACCGAGATTAAGGAAACCAAGAGAGACATAAATCTCCCGAGAAAACAAAACTCGCGTGCGCTTAACATTGAGATCTTGAACAAACCATCGGTACTCCAGGTCGGCGTTTCAACAAAGAACCAACCTGATATAACAATTACCCTCGACTAAAGCATACCGGGGTTAACCAACAACAAAAACAATCAATAGAATAAAGAAAAGCCTTAAAGCTATCGCGTGCCCGGGAGACAACTGAAATAAAAACTATATCCACGAACAACGACATGACACAACACATCGGCCCAAGGAGGAAACATTACAAAAACCCAAGTGATCTACGACCAGTAAGTCTAACTAACTTTACAATACAACGATTTCACAAGAATAGTAAAGTACGATACACAAATCAACAATGCTAAAAGAGATAGAACTCCGCAAAGCTACTACTCGGGAAGTCGGCGCTTTCTGAAAGCCGCGAACACACGATGAACACGCGATATCGATCAGGTGGCAGCCTTGATCCGCGATCTACTTGATCCTCAACATGCGATCTACTTGGCCTCAAACGACTACCAAAGCTGCAAACAAAGAAACAAAGTGCGGGGATGAGTCATAATGACCCCGATGCGCTACTACTTAACAATATAACATAAATGAAATATTGCCATAAGTGGAAATGACATCATGTTACAACGGCGAAGACCCAATGAAGTCGAGTTGTGCGTACATAAACCGGTTCCTTTACCCGGACTACCAAGATGAACTAGGGTGAATTCACTGCTCTAACAATCAAGTAAGTCGAGGTAGAGTACAGAATCATCTAAATATAAACATGGTAGTTAGGTAGGCTAAGTATAAACATCCCCGAGTCTCAAAGA